>JAHXMU010000194.1:1765675-1876013 GCA_019455685.1 Philornis downsi | reverse complement strand
AAAGATCGACAATAAATTCAAAAAAGAGAAAATAATTTTACAATTGTGATCTGTATTTCGATAGCTCATACCGAGTTTTAGAATTTTTAGCATTTACGCCAAAGTTTTTTGAAGTCCCCACCTCTCATAATACTGTAAAATATTGCTTGCGTTCAATATACTTAATTTTGAGCCGCAGTGTAAGCAGAAACCGAAAAGGTTGTACGTTATTAGCGTAAGTTAATTATGGCTTCAATAATTGAGATGACGATAGCAACCTGTTGCCCTGTCTGGTTCTCTGCTGTACTCTGACTTGGTATCGTTGAAGACTTTCCACGCAACAGACGGAGCGGATAATGGACTTCGTGATGAATGCTAGCAGTGTCTGTGATTTTGCATAAATAATGTGTGAACTATTGAACGACCAGAAATTGTTGCCGCTCCCTCTCTCCACGTTAACAGCGGGTAATTGCCAACTACTACATGTCCCAAACCATACAAAGACTGTGAGAAATTGTAGCGCGGTTAACACGCCAGCAATTGAACGAAAATGTCTTTGCGTCCTCGCCAGAACAAAGTCCACAATTTCTTCAAATACAAACAGCATCATTTTCGTTAGTCGTTTGTGACTTGATGAATACTTTGGCAGCGAGAAAACACCCAGAGAATGTTGCGCAGTAATCTGACGAAACACGATAAAAAAAAAGACTGAACATTAGCAACTAATTAAAATCACAAAATGCTGAACTGCGATTGCAAGGTCGTTGCTGCAATCATAACATTTCGATTCTAAATTAGTTCTCATAAATTGTGTACATTTGGGTGTGTTCATTCGCCATCGCCACCACTAAATTACACAAAGCGTTGCAAAAATCAAAACATTGATGTAAATAAATGCTGCTATTTCATACTCTACATCTAATAAATGGGTTCTGTTCCGGATATTTTTGTATCCTTAAAATAGCAACTGAAAAAGTCCAGCCTACAAATTTCAAAGACAAGTGATAGTTGGTTTGGCTGGATGTAGTCAGTTAATTTGCAGCACAATTTTGAATGTCATTGGTGATGAGCTTTTCAACACACCATAAAATGCGAACGTCCAATTTTATTCGCATGTCAACATTCATAACTTCAAAATAAACCATTAGAGTCCTAGCGGTCATTACACAGCGAGTCCACTATATACGAGTACAAATGAACACTTTCTTGAGCAGCAGTAATGTTTTCAGCCGATCTTCCAGTACGTTGTGGTCCATGCTTGGCCCTATCAGTTACAGATCCTATTTCTTCGAAATCATTCACTACACGATAAATAGTGCGTCTTGTTGGCACGTTGTTTCTCCCAAAACGTTGTCTCTTTCTCATTGTCACAGTAATCGATGATTGATTTTGATAAAATGTTTTAACGATTAAAACACGTTGGTTTCATGATAAATTTGCCACGTCTCTACTTCACGACTGCCAAATATGAACTGTTAAGACTAATGTTTACTAAAATGGCGGCAAAACAAAGTAGTGTTTCTTCCCGACGGACACCCTGTATGTATAAGATCTACTAAAAAAAATCCACTGTTTTTGCTTGACATTTAAGCTTTTATTTAGCATAATTAGAATCATCCGATTGATCATCGATCAAATATGAAACGGTTTCTTTCGACAACTTTTAGCCATTTTGTCCTTATTGGCAAAAATCACGGTCAGTTGAGTTTCACAAGCTTCTCTTGAGGTGAATTTTTGACCAGCGAAATCATTCGCCATAGGCAGGAACAAGTCTACCGTTTGCGCCTACTCACTGCGATTCCACCAAGACCGTTTTTGCTTGACGTTGTCGTAAGTGATCCGCCTTACAAGTGGGCCGATTTGTTGCTATTCAGTAACGCAAATGAAAATTCGATCTATCGAATTTTTTTTATTAACTCGTGTGGCTGCTTTTGCATCCAGCCTAATTCAAGTGGTTCGACTTTTTTACTTCTGCCTAGGTAGTCGAAACAGTGCTCATATGACGATCGGGCTTGACGAATTTTCCATTTATCGACATTTCTGATATTTGGCTTTCGAGAGCGTGGTGTATCTTTGATGTCAAAATAACAGGAATGGAATCGACTTAACGGAATCATTTCAGGATCAATTTTTCAATCGTCTGGCATGCGTTTATCGAAGAAAATTCGTAAAGTGTGGCATATTTGCTGGTGCTCATTTTTGACACTATACTGAGTAAAGCAATCACAAACTGTCTGAACAACTTATTGAATACGAAATCTTATCATTTTAACGGCATCTAGCATAATCCATCGTGCTTACACAATGAGAGATGCACATTACTAAAGTCATTTATTGACAAAATAATGGATTTCTTTTTAGTATGTCTTATATATACATATTGTACATAGATTTCTACGTACAGAAGGGAAATTAAATTCATAACGTGCTTAGTGCCATGTAGGGACGATGCAGAACATCAGGTTATTCGCACCTGAAATGAAATCTTGTTTTATTTGTCAACCGTGATTCTGTCCAAAAAAAACTGTTGCGTATTAATTTTTGATAAAACTAATGAACGATTTGTAGCATTAAATGTACTTTGCAAGACTACATGTGAGGAGATGTTTTAATAAGTAATAAATATGAAGAAGCTGGAAGGAAATTTGTTCCGAACCTTTGGAAAATTGTAAACCAAATTTAATGTGAAAATTGTAAAAAGTTGACTTTTGTTTTCGACCTTTAGAAGCTTTTTCTGCCAGATCTGTTCAATATAGCTTTCTGCAAAATATAAAAAAAATTTTGCAGGGTCTACAGTGGTAAAATGTAAATTTTTAAAACAGAACATCTAACGGATTCCAACCGATGTCTTCAACAAGTTATTGCATTGATAGCATTTCCACCAAAACGTTCTATTCAACTTTGCAAAGACAAACATCTATTGTCATTTCTTCAAATATTATTGTAACTTATTAAAAGTTGTGCTTAGAAATTATGGAGGAAACATTGTTCTTTTTTCTAAATCGGCCAATTTGCCGGGAGAGGCAATTGGTACGAGCCTGTTAGGCATTATAAAGCATTATTATGGACAAATTTCACAAATTTCAATTTTTAGTTAATTAGTTCCAGAAGGGAGGAGGAATGGAGTTTGTTTGTAGCCCCCAAACATAACTTCGCGCAATGCTAAACACATACGGGTAAGGTCGATAATTTGTATGGGAAGTAACAGAAAAAGATTAGTTAAGCGGATGATTTTTTTTCAAATTTTAATGACGAACACAAAAACATAGATCACTGAAGCGAAACAATCAGAAATTATGACAGAAAGGCGGAATTTCGTGAAATCTGTCCAGAGTGGTACCAGAGGAGGCCGTTTAAAGTAACCGATTATATTACATTTGTTGGCATATCAAGCTATATCTATCTTCGTACTTTCTGGTAAAGGTATAATAACTCTAGAAATGTTAACTTCAGAAATAGAACTTATTTGAAAAGACCTAAATTGCAAATTTCAACCACTTCGTATACACAATTACATTGTATTTTTGCTCACATATCGTTTAATTGCAATTCTGTTAAATGCAACTTCAAGTTTGATTACAAATGCATTGAAATACAAATTACAAAAAAATCAAAAATGTTATTTTCCTATATTAAAAAAAAAAAAATTAAAATAAAATAAAATAGAGTGCACAAAAATGGAAAAATCGACTTTTTGCGTCCTTACACAGTCTGACAGCACAAATTAGAGTCTCGAAACCTAGCTTTGGACATTTCCTGTCAAAGGAAACGATTAATAAAGTAATATAAATAAAAAGACGTTATAGGGGCTTAAAAGCGATATTTAAATTTGGCAGGCAGAGAAAGGTATGACGAAGAGGTACCCTTAAGTTTATACGATTTTGTAAGCAGCTTCAGGGTCATAAATTTGGGCGACGTAGACCTAGGACGACAGTTTAGGCTTTAAGTCAATTGACTTATTTGAGAAATCCTATTCTTGGAGGATATGCGAACATTACCGGCGTCATAGTCAAAATTAAAGTCTGAAATTTAGGGAATAGACTTTATTCCCTACCATTGGCAAATAATTTAAAAAACAAATGAACTTGCAATTTGTTTTTCATCAAATATAATGTATACAACGTAGCAGACACATGTTGTGGTCACAAGGAAAAACGACTTAAGTAGAGTTAGGACAAAGTTGAGTTTATTCGCCATTATTATTGTACTTATATTGATGCGTATTTCAAAATTGGAAAAAATGAAGTGACTGTTATCAAATCCCCTTTTACATTTTTTGTTCATGTGCAACGCATGTGGATGCATTGCGTTGGTCTATTTTATGTTTTATTTTGGAATACTATGATATATTAGATGTTCATCTTTTCTCAATAAATCAGCGCTTATGCACCTAAAATAGAATAAAATAATGATCTTGAACTTTTGAAGATTAATTTTTTTGTCTATACATAAAATAGGGAGACAGTAATTCAAAAAGAATAAAAATAATATCAAATAAAGCCTTGATTTTTTCAGATGTTGTGCACTCATTCAGTTAACGTCCTTACAAATCTCATTCCAAAATCCGATTATGATCATATCGTGACTTCACATTTAATATTGGACATTACAGATGTTTAATTTCCGCTATCTCGCATTTTATTGCATAACATTTGTAACAAAACTGCAAAATGGCCATAAATATTGTTGAATTTCGGCTTCCATATTAAAATTTTCAAAGTAAATGTTTGATAAAACTCGATGTTAATTTTTTTCGCATGATTGCCAAACACCGGGCGTAGTAGCTTAAAAATGTGACAAATTAGTGACAACGTCCTTTAAATTAAGACATTTGCTTATTTTTGTATTATATGATGTTGTTCAGCACCTCATATTTTGACACGAAGTGTATTGTAAACATTGTAAATTGTAAACATTGTAAACAAAACTATGAAAATAAACAAATTACACCTTTATTGAAGGGGACTTAATTTGACGTTTTCTTTGTTTCTTAACTAAGCAATTCATAATGAAACTTTGAGCACGCTAATTTGAAACTTGGCCTCAGTGTATGACGTGAAGAATGAACAAACCACAAAACAAACAACTTCCTAAGCGATCATCGTACCGGATCCGGGTCTGCTTCAATAGAGTATTGGCGGCATTAGGCCAAATTATAGTCCCAACAACATCAGTGGCTTTATAGATATACTCGCTTTTGTTGTTTCTAAATGCGATTGTTTTTTGAAAATTTGTTTTGGCAAATGAACCGACAAATCCATCGATCACTACTTCGCACGTTAATCAGACAGACCAACCCACCAGTTGCCACGAGTATTGTTTGACTTGAACACGACCAAAGACTAAGATTCTTAGAGTCACAGCTGCTTTTGAATTTGTCTTTAGTTGCACAGGAACACAATCACTTTTTCGGTGTTTTCCCTCTCTTTTGTCTCGTTTTTGGGGCAACATATTCAGAGGTGACAGGGTGATACTTCAACGGTGACCTTTTTAGCTAATGTTGAGCGAAATGACCTAAAAATGGGAAACAAGCATACGAAATTGACATATATGTTGTCGTCGTCGTTTATTGAGTGGCGTTTTAAGATAAATCCTCACACAGCGTTGTTCGTTACAACAGTGGGTAAAACAAGTTAATAAACGTAAAACCGGATGAGCAAAAAATGCTACAAATGCGTAAGAAATATTTCTATGGTAACGGATATAACACTGAAAACAAATAAATACCACTGAAAATAACACTGAATCGTATAATTTTTCTGACCATATAAATAATTGACTTTACACGGACGGACGAATGTTCAAAACACTACCTTCAGGTGTAGTGCCGAACGTCAATTTCTTATTTTAAATACCGAGTGACGCACCAATTGTGCTGCAATAAGAAATTCAAATAACTTGTTTTTAATCGATGTATTTTATTTATTTATTTATTATTGTATAGAAATTTTATTTTATGTAACTAATTGGTTTTAAAGATGATAGACCTCTATGACCCTTGTTGAAACGAATGCGTTTTCGGCTTAGGGTAAAAAAAACTCCTTCAACATTTTTAAATAGCGGTTCCCCCCACTGATAGTTGACAGCAGCACGTTTCGTGCACCATCCTGCATGCAACAAAACATGACGACCTCAAAAGCTAGATAAAAGCCACAGAAATGCTGTAGATGCTGAAAAACGATAATTTAAGGGGTTGAAAGGGGTATTTCTACAATTTTAAGAACGCTGTGGTGGCAGAAGTTAATTTTACGTGTTTCTATTATTTAGCAAGTTTGAAAATTTTCTTATTTCAGATTTTGATTAGCTCTAAAATTGCAGCAAATTTCAGTAAAAAATTAACTTTATTTTATTAAAATTACAGAAAATTACCGGAAAAAAGACACCTTTTTTTCAAATAAACAAAAAAAAAATTATGTCTATTTTGAAATGAAAAAACTGAAATTTAATAGCATTTGTGGTGTGATTGAAAACTTTTTATAAACCTACTAAAGGAAAATGCAGATAATTCAAACCAAATTCCTAAATAACTTCGTTTCCCATTTTCGCAAAATACCCGTCGTGCGGGGGGACATCCTAAGATTTAAATTGTCTAACCAACTTCTCGCTATTACCATTAAAGTTATAAGTTATATAAAATTCCATTTAGCACTCCATTAATATTTTCGATAGCCGCTGGAAGTAAGTGTGGGTACTTGGAATAAATAATTTACGCCGGATAGAGCCAAAGGTTATCTGCTTACGTTTGACATTCAGCTATATTGGAAATGAATCTGGATACAATTATCTTGAAATATAAACTTATTGCGGTTAAAAAATGTGTCTCAGAAAATTATTAATTAATCTCTAAATATTTTAAAACCTTTTAGGTAAGTTTCACAAATGTCTGTTTGTATTTCAAGGTATTACATATATTTATATGTAATAAAACTACCTTATTTTAATAATTTTTAATAGAATATTTTTCAATTTTTTAAATATGGAAATGTGTGCAAGTGGAAAAAGCTGGAAATTGTTGATACTTCGCTGCAAGTAGATTTAAAACGTATTAATTTAGCTGTTAGTTTACAATTAGCACATTCTGAATATTTCTCACTCCCTCATAGTGGAGAAGGTATCCTAAAAATTTTTGTGAAAAAATGTCATATTTGAATCTTTTGGGAGTTCTTAAGATACCGTAAAATGCAAATATTTTCTGATTTTGGGAAAATGAAAAAGTACGAGAAATTGCAATTTCTAACGTCAAGGTCAATGGCTTCTTCAAATGCAAAATCTTACTGAGAAAGAGTGGATAGATATTCAACACATTAACTGACAGTTTATTGACTTCGAGGCACGAACGATGGTCTGTCGATTAAGCTCCTGTATTAATTACAAAATACCTGCTTGATATTTTCTTCTATGTTTTGGGATGATTCTGAGTTTAAATCAGCTTAAATTGGGCAAGACGCTGTGAACCGGCAATACACATATAAACTGCGATGCACAAAATTATGGAGAACTAATCTGCATCTCGGATTTGCAATTTTTCCAAACATGACAAAGGTTTTTTCTTGGTTTGCAAACACTGTCGAATTATTTTGAAAATATGATTATAAAAATAAAATATGAAAATGGTCTTTGAAATAGTGCAATTATACAAAAAATGTATTTAGAATCATGATGTCACTCACAAGAACGCAACTGACAAGACATAGGGTTAAAATGTTTGTTGGTTGAAATAAACTATAATTATTTCCGATCCCACAACGAACACGGAGTTTGATTTAGTTTAGTTTTTATGAAATAAATCCTTTGAAACTTCAGGATTCTGTTGCTTCCGAAAAGAGGATAAAAAGGTGCTATTTCTAAAAATATACATTTTAAGAAAATTCAATTACCTTAACCAATAAAAAATTACATATTGAATTCGTTTGTGATAAAAAAGAAGTCATCGATATGGAGATGTCTGTGTTTCAGTCTATGAGGGCATACAAAGTGAACGAATTAGTTTTTGCTAATTTTTAAAAAGTTGTTTAAACACATTAACTCTTCTGTATTAGACGGCAAAAGTGCAATATTATTGTTCTCTTAGGTGGCTGCTCAAAAAAGAACATGAAACCTTGTCAACAAAAAGTGAAAGTATCAACAAAAGTGAAATTTCCAGACAAAAGCCAGAAAAAGTGTTATAATTTTTGTCACATAAGAAAACTTCATTAGTTAAGAATCAGAGGACACTCAACTTTTACCATGGTCTTTCGGCTAGAAAAAATGTCTGGTACCAATTTTCTAATGATTAGAACGATTAAAATACTTTTCCTGAAAACCAACTACCAGGCGCTCAGAAATATCATTCAATTAAATTTTTGGTATTTTCTGAATCGAAAATTGTCAAATGAAATCCATAATCTGAAGCAGAATGAAATTATTGTATAGCCTAATCTATATACAGGGTTGCCCATATTCGACGGACCCATCTGGCAACGCCATAACTTTTGACAGAGATGTCAGATCGCTTAATGACATACCGTGTTTGAAGCGTCAGTCCAAGCAGATTTTTACCATGGAACAATACACGCCACGCGAGCGCTCTGAAATAGTTGAAATTTACATTCAACAGAAGAAGTCAATTGTGAAAACTCAACGTGCTTTTAAAATATTAAAAAATGTGAGAAGTGCGCCTTCTAAGAACACCATTAAGCGTTTATACGAAAAATTTTCGACTGGTGAGGCTCTTTCTAATCCGAAGAGGCCAAATAAAAGTCGACCAAGGCGATCGGCCGAGAATATCGCTGCCGTACGAGCCAGTGTTGAGAGGTCCCCAAGAACATCCCAAAAACGCCGTTCTCAGCAGTTGGGCATGGCTCGGTCCACTTTACAACGGATTATTCGCGTTGATTTGCATTTGTTCCCGTACAAAATTCAATTGACGCAAAGATTGTTGCCTGCGGACAAGCCTCGTCGATTGGAATGGGCCCAACGAGTCATCGAAATGGCCGATGATGACGAGCAATTTTGGAACAAAATTATCATGTCCGATGAAGCCCATTTCACATTGAATGGGACCGTAAATAAGCAAAATTGCCGTATTTACGCCACTGAAAATCCTCAGGAGATTCAAGAATTGCCTCTTCATGACGAAAAAGTCACAGTTTGGTGCGGCGTTAGTGCGAAAACGGTCATTGGGCCGTTTTTCTTCCAAAACGAAAATGGCCATGCTGTTACCATCAACCAGGAGCGTTATCGCGACATGATGACCAATTTTGTGATGCCAATTATTCGTCGAAAGCGTATGAGGCAGTTCTGGTTTCAACAAGACGGCGCCCCACCGCACACAAGTCGCATAACAATCGATTTTCTGAAGAATTTGTTTCCGGGCCGTTTGATGTCGAAAAGTGGTGATTTGGACTGGCCACCGCGTTCGCCTGATTTGACGCCCGCTGACTTCTTCTTGTGGGGACATTTGAAGTCAAAGGTTTACGTTAACAAGCCAAGGACTGTAGAAGAGCTCAAGGACAACATTCGTGAAGAAATAGCCGCTATTCCGGCCGAAATGTTGGCGAAAACGATGGAAAATGCTGCAAAAAGGGCACAATACGCCATCAACGCCAGAGGCGGCCATTTGAGAGATATCATATTCAAAAACTGATGTAAACAAATCTACTTGGAACAAATTAAATGAATAAGATTGCCAACCGCCAAATTTTTATTTTTTTCTTTGATTTTTTTTTTTAAAACATGGGTCCGTCGAATATGGGCAACCCTGTATATAAAAATGAATCATGGTTTGTTCCGATGCTTAAAACTCCAGAACGGCTGGACCGCTTTGCATAAATTTTTGTATATGCGTCTGGGTGGTGCACGGGATGGTTTAGATTTGCAATTCGGTCCAATTGGACAAAGGGGCGTGGTACCTCCCATACAAACAAAAAATTAAAAATCAATTATTTCTGCTCCTGCTTACGGTATTTGAACAAAATTTGGTGCGTAGGTTTGGTGTACATATCTTAAGTGCTACTACAAATATGGGTGGGATTGGACAATGGGGCGTGGTACCTCCCATACAAACCATAAATTAAATATCCAATATTTCTGCTCCTGTTTACGGTATTTGAACAAAATTTGGTACATCGGTTTGGTGTACATATCTTAAGTGCTGCTGCAAATATGGGCAGGATTGGACAACGGGGAGTGGTACCTCCTATACAAACCACAAATTAAAAAGCAATTATTTCTGCTCCTGCTAATGAAACATTCCAATAAAAATAAAATTTGAAGGCAAAGCAACGTTTGCCGGGTCGGCTAGTTATATTATAAAATTGTATATTTTGGCGAAAACAAATCAAATCAGAAAAACAAATAAAACAAAACAAATGAACCTTAAAGTTTGATAATCATAAATAACCTTTCAAATATTTTTAAAACAACTGCTGTCCATAGAGTTGCCAGATTACAGTTCGAGAAAACATCGTATTCAGTTTAAAGCCAATGCATTAAAAAAAGATACACTTTTTAATCAAAAACACAGTACTTAAAAAAGTTTTGATAAAAAGGGGTTACCTAAATCAATTTTACATTTCAATAAGTAACATGCATTAAGACTATAAAGACATGACCAAATATATACATAAATTTATATGTATTTACATATTTTTATCTATATCGAAAACGACAATTGCAAACGATATCATTACAAAACCATGTATTCAAACAACTTTTTTCAAAAATGATTTTTAAACTGTTTATTTTATTTTTATTCAAAAAAAATCTACGATTTTCAATTGTTTATTTACACAAATATATAATCTTCAAATGGCATTTTATTCGGGTTAGCTTTGTTGCTTATTTCTACATACATTATAAGAGATATATATTATAAGAGATGGTGGGTATTGCCAAGATACGAACTATATTTTAGAACATGAAATTGTAAAAAGTGTCAATATCAAAAGTGGCGATAATGGGTCAATAGACACGAGTATATGTAATGGTAGATGGTAAAGGAATTTGGTTACTGCCAAATTTACCAAGCGATTGTAATATTGGAATTGATATGTTAATGTAGTAGGACTACAATCAAATTGCAACCACCCTCCCAACATTCGGCAAGTACGATTATTCAGAATTTATTGCAGCAACTTCAAAAACAAATTGGGAGTTTTCCATCATAGCCATGCAGAGCACACTACTCACCTTCGAATAAGGAAGAAAATAAACCACGAGATTAGGTAAACATTCGACGTTTACTTAGCGCCTAAATAAATATTTACGAGATTAATTTCGAGTGATTTATGTGGTGTCCACCGGAAAAACATTAACTCAAACACACATCAGCGAGAAATAATAACATTCGCAAATAGAAAACCAACCATCATCGTCTGCAGTTGTCATCTGTTGATTATCAATCTCGTCATAAACCAAATACTGCACTCTGTCTTTCGTTTAGACACATCCAACGCGGTGTAGTTAGTTTTGGTGTTTAGGCCTTGTTTCATGCGGTAAAGCACTCCAATAGTATTGGAATACTATTAAATCAAATACGATTGCAAATTAAATTATGGACGGGAATGGTAATCGCACGACAAAACCGCCAAACAAAGTCAACTCGAACGAGAAATACCGTCCATTTGTATTTGTCCATATAAAAGAAAAAATAATAGAAAACTCTCATGAACGAACACCTGTCGTTGAAATCCGTTTCCATTCTAACGCATTCCAAATGTAGTTATTTAATAGGTTTCATATTCAGGCTCAGCGCTGTCCACTCTAATAAAACGAACGCCGACAAGCCACATAAGACCATTGTTGTGGGAGGCAGATCCACAAATTTTGTACAAAAATGTTTCTGTTTATGTAAAACTAGGCTAACATTGACTGGTAGCTTGTCAATTGAATAGTCAATTTGGTACTTTTTTTCTGATCCATAAACGCACCGGGAGATTTCTTGAAAAAAGTATAAATAATTCGGCATAGACGGTAGATGCCAATACTTTTCTTGCGTTTTTCATAGCAGGTTTACAGAAAAAATATCTGAGTCGAACAAAATTCAAAGTTTTTCGAGAAATACACCAGCGCAAAAATTATTTGCCAACGGCTTCTTAATTTTCGCCTGTTAAAAAAATGGTTAAATTCATTTTGTTATATGGAAATATTTCTAAACAATATTTTTATAGGGAAAACGTTTTAAAAACACGATATCAATTGAAAAATGTTTTGTAACAAATTTTTATTTAAAATCTTTCAGAACATTTCCCATTATTTCTTTAAAATAAATGTACTGTAGAATTAAATCTCAATTTCTATGCTACATTTTTACTAATTTTTAATTAATATACAGTCTTTAATTATTGCAATCAAAATAAATGTAATTTGATGCAGCAGTATTGCATGCTACTGGGACAATCTATAAATTTTCTGCCAACATCAATGAATTGCCTGCGTAAACGCAGATATGTCAGGGTCTATTTTATTATCAGTATTAAAAACATAATTTCTACACAAGACAATACTTGGTCTGCTCTTTCTGTGGTTTCTGCAAAGCGCGCAAAGTTTGCGGTTGGTAGGGTTCTATCGTGATGCCAACTTTGATTTTTGATCGGTTCGGTTCAAGTTTGAACATATGCTTAGTTAGAAAATAATTTATTTTAATTCATTTATTATTCAACAGACATTAGAAACTCTTATTCAATACTTCACAAATATTCGAAGGGTCGAAAAACTTTAGGCATTTTTTTTAAGTCAACGCTGAAATAACTTCGTTAAAACTCAAATATATCTTGTCTTGCGCAATTCTCTTACACCACAAAACATGTAAAAAGTTTGTAAGTTATTTGTGTTTTTGTTTGAATTTGAACTCGTTTACGATCCGTCAAAATGACTTTTTAACGTTCGCCATAAGTTTAACTATTATTTCATTTCTCACCACAAATTTTGAAAAATGAAAGATTCATCCTTTTCTGAAAGTCCATATGCTGCCAAATCGAGGATGATGCAAATTATTTGCACTTAATACAAGATGTCATTACACGTCAGTCAGATCATCTCAAGAACATACATATATAAATGCATATCATTCAGTAATTGTGATGCACGCTAGTTTGGATATAAAAGTCAAATAACTAATAATAACTAATCAATATAAGTCTGGCTAAGTTGATTTCAAAAATAGTTTTTAGATTATTGATGCTGATTATTTACAAAATTTAAATTTTTAAAATCCTTCTAATATCTAAAAAAATCTAGGCATGTCTTTATTTATAAATGTTTAGCAGTTAAAGCTAAGTTTATATCTTAAAGACTAAGAAAGACACAACAAAAATGGTCATAAGACTTCAAGTTAATGCTATGCAATAACATTCATCACTAATTGAATACACTCGTGATAATCCTACTAGATTCTGGCTGATTCTAACTAAAGAAAGACACAGTAAAAATAATGCATTGCACAAACGATTCGTTTCAAAATTCAATATTTTGATAATTGCAAAATAAAAAAGCACCAAAACGAAAACATAACTGATAAAAATTTCTCGAAGGCAAAAATTCGCTATTACTAGTTTCATTTATGTCAATTTAGTCCTATTTTTAAATAATTCCTAGTTTGCGACTCACATAATTCGTTAGTGTAAAGATACAGTACGACATACTTTTTATGTCGCAAGCTCCTTACTTCGTCTGCTACTAACATGAAATTGTTTGTATCTTAGAGATATGTCATTATCGCCATATAAATTCTTTAAACGATATTCTCATTTCGCTTGCAGAAAAGAAATATATTTCTTTGCAAGTATATATTTTATACGGAGAGTTATATTTTGTCATTAACACCAATTTCTTCATATTTCATAAACCAAAATAAGATGCCGAATAAATAAAACGGGAACTGAAAATGAATATTTCGTGATGAGTTTTACTAAAAGAGAAGAAAAGCTCAAAGATAATTTTTATATCCTTGTTTTCCTCGTTCAATTTTAAAAATCTTACTTTTCAAAAAAGAAAAGAAAGAACAAATCTAATCATATTTTTAACAAATGTGTAACCGTATTCGGATTCTGGGCCACGAAATCTACGAATTTCATACGTATTAGTCCCGAAGCGTTCTAATCACATTATTAACAGTATTATTACAGTAGTATTATTACAATCACATATCTAACAGAATACGACAAATAGCAAACCCATATTTCTGCAAAACATTTTGCTAGGTTGCATTGCATTACTGGAAATTTAACACCATATGCGGTATCCCCTCTAGAAATAGAAAATAGTAATCAATATATGAAAGGCCGTGGGAAATGACCGTGATATTTTTGGGAGATATCAATTTGTTTTAATACTATTAAAACTTTCCCTGCTGTGCACACGTGAAGTTCATTCCATTATCTCAATTTAAGAAACAATTCGTTAATGTCAATCAAATATTTTCATTGGGAATGTTGTGTTCTTTCCATTAATTCTGTTGGATCTCAATTTATAAAATCTTTTTTTTTCTAATATACGTACAACTAATTTAATACATTTAATACATAAAAGAAATGTAAATATTGACGCATTTTTATGGACTCAACTAAATAGAACCGACTAATAGGACTTCATAAGAGGATCGTTTACCAAATGCAATGCTGGTTTTCAAATAAAATTTTTGTGATTTAATTTGCCTTTTATGTTAGCCAATCCACACATATCGTATGGATTTAAATGAAAAAGGTTGGTTCAAACTGCATTAGAGCGATTCAACGGTCGCAAGTGTGCAACTTTTATTGTTTGTTGCATGCAACACTCGAAGCTGCGACATCAAATAAGTATTCATTTTATATCCAAGTTGTGCGTCACATAAATTTACACATACACAAAATAGCACATCCACACACACACACACATTAGATGACATTAGGGAATATTCGTGGAGCGGCGATATTTGTTATGATCTGGATTTGCATGGTCCGTTGAACAAAACGAACTAGTGCGACAGCTAAACAGCAGTTGTATAGATTTCTATGCACCCACAGTGTCACCACAGAGCATTTTGACAAATATAATTGTAACGGCGGTTAAATGATGACGACCTAAGGCAGACCAATTTCCACTTCTTCCATCACAAAAATAATGTTGCAAATGAAACCCGCCCTCCATCCAACGTTTGTCCAACCAAAGCTACTCTGTTTTTATATGCAAAGTATGATACCGTTTCTAAAAAGTGTAACACCATCGAACTGTGCCCGTATTAATTTTTAAAACACAAAACGAATGATAAAAATCTCAATTCAGAGAAAATAAATTCTAGAATGTTGTTAACTCAAAATGTATACAGGACAATCGAATATGAAAGATGTTGTACATTCATTCTCAATGTGGAACTAGTATGGATGAGAAAAACTCCCCTATTAGGCCTATAGAAACTACGCCAAGGTACAATTGACTCCAGGAATCAAACTTTGATTATGCATCGTTCTCTAGGACGACTTTTATGTTATGAAACATAGAAAAGTCGGCATTTATTTTCGACTTTTAAGTACATTTTTGGTCCCCGATCTGAAAAAATTAACTTTTTATAAAAAGGGATTATGTTGCAGGGGCACCATAGAGAAGTAATACCAATAAGTGCCAACAGTTGTAAGATATCAATTTTTACAACTGAAAATCAAGCAAATTCTTACATTTTCTTGATCTGAATCTTAGTTTGTATATTAAACTTGATGTATATTTGTATATTTTTCTGTTGTTTTCTTTATTAGTAGAATAAGTTCTTTTATATAAAGTATTAATCTTAGTCAAAAATGCAACATTAGAATACATTTCTTTAAGACAACCTCAAAAATTTGACTTTTTTTTTGAAAAAATGATTTTTTAGATTTGTTAATTTTTTATATTTGAAAAAAAAAAATAGAAATCTCAAAGTCAACGACAATGTCCTACCAAAAAAAAACTGGAAGTGCTCCAAAAGAGAGAGAACAATTTCTTTAGTGGCAAGGTGACAATGTGGCCGATTCTTTATTTTGAATAGATCTGCTTTTAGATTGCTTCCAATAATGTAAATACGCACTATTCTTGGGAAAATATTGATTTGAATTAATGAAATGTTTTGCTTTCATTGCGAAGTTGTCATCCCTTGGAAAGTTATTAGTACTTTGCGTGATTACTATTAAATACAAAGGAAATAAGATAAAAAACGATATATCGACACCTAATATGCAGATATAAACTTTCTCTCAATCTAATATATATGTAAGGTAATTTAACCCAACCAGACAAGTGTCGATGAGCTATTATATTTAATCTAACAATTAACAATTTAGTTTTATTAAATATATAATCCTATAAACTTAAAAAATAAATAATGTTTGAGAAATGGATTCGAAACTGTAATGCGAGAACTACATAACAGCACTACATAAGTAGTACAGAATGGTTGCCAAATTGCAAGTACTGACAACCCAATGTTAAATTCATTTGTGTTTCAGTTAAGTTTGCACAACATTTGGATGAGTATTCGTGGTGAAATTTGTGATTACATTGGGATCACATGCAACATAATGATAATGCGTGTCCGAAAATTCAAATGAGCTCCTGTTCGTTTCTATGCAAAAATTCAATAAATTATGTTAAACTACTGAAGAGTTGGTACTGCCGCGATACGTTCGTTCATACTTCATCTGCCACAACTCACAAAATGCCAAATTCTAACAACGAAAATAAAAATGCTGAAAACAAGCCGTATCATGTTTATTTATATAACACCAAACAGCCTCTACTATGTGCAATTCCAGTTCAATTCATTGCGTAGTTGGAATTGTAGTGCTTTAAACTGACATGCAAAATGTTTACCTCTAGGAGTCATTAAGGTATTGTGTTGGAATCAATTGATATATCGCGTAATTAATCTATTTAACGTAACATGAGTACACCATAAAATGTTTCGACTTTAAGGTTGTGATTTTATTACTACATTTTTGCTAATCTATACTTCATTTGTTAAAAAATGTATCCAATACCAAAAGCTAATACATTATGCATTAAAGCAAACAAAGAAAATAAAACCTCCATAATTTCCAAATCTTTCTGCTAAATTTTTGCTGGGCAAGACGTGCATAAAAGTTCTTGATACCATTTTCAACTTTAATGTGGGGTAATTTCTATTTTCCCACCCAATATCTTTTGATAATATTATTAAACATAATTTTTTGTTTTTTTCAATTCCATAGAAAAATATTTAGCATTGTTTTACTTTCAACGCTTTTTGGTCTTTTTCAACGCAAAAACGAAAAGCAAAATTCAGTACAGTTTCATTTCGCCATAGACAATATGATTGTAGCCCCGGCTCCGGCTCATTCATCTAGCTGAAAATTGCTAGAAAAAAATTTTATAATCGCACAAACAAAATTGACAAGAATAAGTTCCAGTAAAATAAATACATGCAATCCAATTTCAGGAGTGGTACGAAGTAAAAAATATAAAAATTTTCCTATTGTCTGTTTACTATCGGATACTGTACATTCTCGCACAGATGAATGAAGCAGCTGAGATTCTACAACGACAGCTCATTTTAAAAAAATTGTCTTTACGTGGAAAGAGATCAGAAAGGCGACAACAAAAAATATGTCTTTAAACTATTCTTCTAAATCTAGGAGAAGATCCTTAACGATAGTTTGCAGCTAATTCACATCGTAAAAGATTAATATTGCAATTGAACATCAACATCTGAATGAGGCATAAAATATCCATCTGCTCCAACAATGGCTGGGTACAGCCATTGCAACCTTAACGAACTATTACGATCTAAAATTTTCAAATTTTGCCAGGCTTTATACGGCAGTGCGACGGTAAATTACGTATGAGTACTCGTATATGAAACTCTTTTTGTGCGAGATGTCAAAAGCGTTGGATCGACATATAATATTTACAATTTTGGACTAAGATTTGACAAAGTATTAGGCTGTGGCAAGTATTAAGTATATTCGCTACGATTTGACGTAGTCATCTATCGTTCAGACAACCAGACAGACATAATTCAATCTTAAAAAGTTATGAATCACATTTTGTTAAAAGTTTTTTGCCGTATGATATGATTTACACCTTTCTTTCCCCGGGTGAAGGGTAACGTGTTATTAATTCAGACCGCTGTTTGGAGCAGCATGCTGAGTGAAACACGCCTCGTGAAAACTGGGTAAAATGAAAAAAAAAAAAAAAGAATAGCAGTGCGGCGCATAGCATTCATTAATTATATGACACCATTGAATCGTGTGAAGAACGAAATGAAGGAAAAACGTCTTGAAATAGCTAAGAAAAAAAGATAGAAGAAGATTGTTATCAATGATTGCAAGGGCAAAATTTAATGTAATTCTGGTCTCAGGCGACTGATATTCATGTGATAGTTTCAAAATTATGCTTCAGAGAAAAAGTTTGGATTAAATAATGAGAAAAGAAAAAAAAGTCTAGCAAAGGGAATTTAATGCAAAAGTATCGTATTTTAAATTCAGTAAATAGTTGGAACTTGCAAAGGAATGTCCGAGACATTGCAACGGCAAGAGTTTAAAAGAATCGTCTCAAAAGAAAAAGTTCTGTCACAGTCTGTAATCTTTTTTTAAAATATATTTTTACCACTTTCAGAATTTGATGTTTCTTAAATTTCATATACTCGTAGGCAGGCAATCATGTGGAATGTCTAGGACAAAGCCGAAAAATTGCCTAATTCACTGCAATGCTTTTTTGGTATGTTGATTGTTAAAATAATATATCTAATATTTGCTCATCTTTGGAAAAGTAAAATTTTTTTTAAAGCTTAGAATATTTCATGCAAGACCTTAAAATTTCAAAACCTCGGTTTTCTTTGTTGACGAGATACCGAATTTTAAAGATTGCGATTCGTGAAATTTCCTTTTATAAAAAAACTTTAACGAAAGAAATTTAAAAAAAAAAAACCTGTAGATTTGAAAGTGGAAATACTGTTCATTTTTATAAAAGTAACTACTAAATCTCTTCAAAAGGCCAGAACATTACTTCACTACAAACTTCAGCTATCGCTATCGAGTGCCTAATAACGTATACATGCACTAACTGAATCATACAGTTACAAATGATATTACTTGATAAATGTGTGAGTTCCTTTTTATAGTTTTTAATCATAATACAACTTTTAAGCTGTGAGAATTTCTGTAGTGTTAAGTATAATGCAAATGACTTTTTAAACTTATAGTTTAGAAACTTGATGACAAAAAAAAAATCGAATAATTTGAAAAAAAAATTAAAAAAGAAAAAATACAATTCAAAAATTATTAAAAGTACTAAAAAGTTCTTAGGCCCTTTTTTACCAAATTAAACAACAAACAAAGTGGGCCCTTAATTTTTCGAATAGTGCAAGTGATGTTTATAGTACACCGTTATGAACAGTCCCTTCACGAAAATTTTTTCATGAATTCAACGGAGACAAGTTTAAAAAAAGGTCTTCGATTTTTTTCTGTTTTGTCATATGTATGGCGGGATTCGCGAGGAATGAGTTTGCACCTACTAAATATTGCTCTGCTACGCCCTGTGCTGTCAACAATTGGATTATCTGAAGGAAACATTCGCCCAGAAACAGCCAGCTTTGGCCGATAGAAGAGGAATTGTCTTCCATCAAGACAAAGACCGCCCACACACGGACTTGGCACCTAATGATTACCACCTGTTTGTGGCCATGGCAAATGATTGTGCCGGTGAAAATTTCACCTCAAGAGAAACTTCGACTGTCCCAGTTTATTTGCCAACAGGGGCGAGTGTTGCTATAATGGTATTATCTTCCAAATAGCACCAAGTTATCGAACAAAACGGCGCATATATATAAGGTATGATCTAAATCGGATCATTCTAATTAAAGCCTGTAGCGTCACGCAAAAATAATGAATTTATTTTCGCTACACTTCATAAATTTGGCTCATTTTCAAAATTGTTTGTAAATTGTTGTTGTTTCATTGAACTAAATTCACAGAGTACATCTGTTTGATTGCAGTTATATCTTATAAATTCGTACGAATTGTCACAAATGAACTATACGACATAGAAAATGAGATGTTTAAGTGACAACTGGGCGCTAGAGTATTACCAATTTCTTATTGGGAAAACTTTTATTTATAAGAAGAAAAAAAAACACCTGATTAAAAAACATGATCGGATAATCATTGAATTAGTAATGGGAAAAGGAAAGTCATTACTGACCTTATTATTTTCAAACAATTTCAATTACCTTAATAAAAAAATGGTCTTAGTAGGGAATCGACGCCATTACCTCCACTGCACGAAGCCTTTGTTGCCTCAGGTGGAAAAGGGAACAGAAGGATCGTGACTATTTTGATTTATTTGCTTATATTTCACATTCATAATCAGCTAATTGTATTTACTCACAAAATTTTCCGAGTCTCTTCAGATAATTTTATCTTTGTCATGTAATTCGTTCTTCTTTTCCTCGCAACTTTCTAATGGGAAAATATGCAAGAACGCCCACGAACTCGATTGATCAATTCATAATACGAGTACTCCGTACCAAGTTATGCATAAAGGATGTAAATCTGTATACCTCCGTACATGTGTGTACAGCGCTTATATTTTGCAGTGTATTCATAATTGGATTCTGGTTTATAAATATTATATTAGGCTTGAAAACCACTCCATGGCATTTTATCTCTAAGATTTTATTGCATTTGTTGCCAAGAAGTCCACCCATTTGAATATTAATGCAATATCGCGCCAAAGTTTCACTGGACACCAACCAAAGCTGCCTTATTTTTTCGGCGAACGGGTTTTCCTTTGTTTTAATTTTCAAGCAAACAATTTACTGTTATACAACTCCTTTGCATGCCAAATATGTACATATTTATATGCAAGTAAAAATATACAAGCGGCGGCATTAGTCATGGTCTAAATTTTTGAAATCTAGTTCAAGTTATCGTAGGCAAATGTAAGAAAACTAGAAATGCATGTTCCCCTCCCGTCAAATCTTGTCGCAAAGAGGAACGAGACTTGATCGCCAGGTTTTCTATTACGATTTAATAATTAAGTGGAATAAATGTGAACCGTTTTATTTTACTCATGGAAATTCCGCAGCGCATAATGACACGAAGTACATGTGTATGATAAAAAACAAATTGTAAAATTGATTGCTACAACTTTCATCCACCTTGGATAACTTTTCGCAGAAGAAAATCAACTTTTTTGTTCAAATAATTTATCATTTTTGATTGTCATATTCAAAAAGGACAGCGCGAAACTAAAACGGAAAGTGAAATGAAAAAAGTAAGAAGAAATAATGAGAATATCCTTATGAGTACATGTTTACGCATTAAGTTCAATATTGATTATCTGCATCGTGGAAGTCACGAGTACAGTACACTACATCTCCGAAATTTTCTTAAATGATGAGTTCGATGAACACAGTGAAAAATGGCGTCTACAACTCTCTCGGGAGAATTAAGTGTATCACATAACAAAGCAACAATCTGGGGAAGAAGTGCACACGATAGAAGCGATCATATGTCTTTAGAGGGCTCTTATCGAATAATGTTCAAACTTTTTCGTATCGGAGACAATTTGAAAAAGAGCTTTGACAAGTTTTGACTCGGTAGGAACCTGCCTAATAAATGCTAAGGTAAAACGAAGGAAAGTGTCAAGACCACTGTTAATGACATGTAAATGATGGGAAATACTCGTATGTCATTATCATTCTTCCGCCATTCACTATACACTAATTGTGTAATTTTAAAAGCAACTAAAAAATTACTGATCAAATGAATGATGGACTTGCCATCAAAGCTGTTTGAAGCCAAAAGAAACGAGCTGGTTATGACTGTGAGGCAGTTACTGTTAGCTAGGCAGTTAGCTGTTGATTTGAATCTGAGCCTAAAAGGGTTATCATCGTTTGTGTACCAAATACAGCAAGATCGGTTTTTTGCATAGCTGTATGTACTCAGTCCTGGATTAAAATCCTGGAGAAGATCAAACGATAGATCGACAAGTACCGCATTTCCATTATTTATAAGAACTCGACAAAGAAGCGTAAAAGAATCAGACAAAAGTAAAAGAATCGGTAAAAACACGCAAATGTATTACTGAAACATTTTAAGCTAATGCTTCAACAGCCTTTCGGAGGATTTTTACAACAAACATGGCTGGAGATATTTTAATCAACATCGATATGTTACTTGAATACGCCTACGATGTACTCGTATATAGACCATTGGCCAATAACTGTGAAATCCTACTACAGCTCTCCCAAGTATCAGCAAATGTTTAGCGATGAACAAAGCCAAAGCCAAGTTGTTAGTTTCAATCATGTTGACTGCTTATAACGATTGGAAATTGTAAAGTAATACCTACGAACAGTATTAATAGCTACTAAGTAAAGTCATTTCTGATATTAACTACATTGCTTTATTATGATTAACCATGGCGCGATGGTTAGTACACGCGACTATTGTTCGCATGGCCACGGGTTCAATCCATAATCCGCCGGTCTGGGAAGGCTGTCAGCTAAATTATTATTTGTTTAGTGAAAGGTTTACCATTTACGAATATCGATGACGAGTAAAAATAGTTAAAACTTACTACAGAAGTGTTGATTCATACATGGGCATCGAACAAATCGAACAAAATTTTTTTCAGCAATGACGCTCATTTCTCACTCGGTGGTTACGTCAACAAGCAAATTGTCGCTCGGAGAGCCCAGAAGTGGTTGCAGAAAAGCCATTGCATCCAGAAAAAGTAACTGTTTGGTGCGCATTATGGTCTGGAGGTGTCACTGAACCTTTTTAAAAAAAAAATACCTCAAAAGGTCCCACTACTGCCACCAATCCAGAGGCGAGCATTAAAATGATATTATATTTCCCACATAGTGGCAAGTTCCAAGTATTACAATGAAATAAAAGTTTCATCAAAATATTATTAGATGCGCTACTAAATTCTCGCCGTTTTTTCTTTATAAAAATGCTACTTTATTATGAAAGCAGGACTTCCCAATTTCAGCGTTTCTACTTAGGTTTTAGCACGCTTAACCACGTGAGGCCGATCGTTGTCATGCTGAAGAATCACTTTTTCATGCCTCTGCGCGTATTGCGGGCGTTTCTCGCACAGATGTCGGCTCAATTGCATTAATTAAAGTCGATACCGATCCCCAGCGATGGTTTCGCTTAGTTTCAACAGCTCGTAATAAACAACACCGGCCTAGTCCCACCAAATACAGGACATAACCTTCGCAGCGCGAATATTCGGCCGAGGCGACGGCGTGGAAGCATCACCAGGCAGCCCCCATGATTTTCTTTCCTTTGGGTTGCTGCAATGAATGCTCGTTACAATACGATGAAGAAAATCCTTCCTTTTTTGTCGCTGAAGCAATTGTTCACTGTCGGAAAAACGACGCTCAACATCCCTTGGCTTCAATTTATAAGGAACCAAAATTCCTTGCTTTTGAATCATTCCCAAGGCATGCAATCGCTTGAAAATGGCTTGCTTGGGTTTGACATGGATCTCCATCAAGCAATGCCGTCAATTCAGTGTTTTCGAAGGTTTTGCGTTTTTCTTCACGCGGACGGTCGTCAACATCAAAATCACCGTCTTTAAAGCGACGGAACCAATCTCGACACGTTGTTTCTCTTAAAGCACCATCTCCGTAAACGTTTTGAAGATCTCGATGAGCTTCAGCCGCCGTTTTCTTCGATTGAAAGAAGAAAATCAATACTTCCCGCATATACAGGGTTGCCCATATTGGACGGACCCATCTGGCAACGCCATAACTTTTGACAGAGATGTCAGATCGCTTAATGACATACCACGTTTGAAGCGTCAGTCCAAGCAGATTTTTACCATGGAACAATACACGCCACGCGAGTGCTCTGAAATAGTTGAAATTTACATTCAACAGAAGAAGTCAATTGTGAAAACTCAACGTGCTTTTAAAATATTAAAAAAATGTGAGAAATGCGCCTTCTAAGAACACCATTAAGCGTTTATACGAAAAATGTTCGACTGGTGAGGCTCTTTCTAATCCGAAGAGGCAAAATAAAAGTCGACCAAGGCGATCGGCCGAGAATATCGCTGCCGTACGAGCCAGTGTTGAGAGGTCCCCAAGAACATCCGAAAAACGCCGTTCTCAGCAGTTGGGCATGGCTCGGTCCACTTTACAACGGATTATTCGCGTTGATTTGCATTTGTTCCCGTACAAAATTCAATTGACGCAAAGATTGTTGCCTGCGGACAAGCCTCGTCGATTGGAATGGGCCCAACGAGTCATCGAAATGGCCGATGATGACGAGCAATTTTGGAACAAAATTATCATGTCCCATGAAGCCCATTTCACATTGAATGGGACCGTAAATAAGCAAAATTGCCGTATTTACGCCACTGAAAATCCTCAGGAGATTCAAGAATTGCCTCTTCATGACGAAAAAGTCACAGTTTGGTGCGGCGTTAGTGCGAAAACGGTCATTGGGCCGTTTTTCTTCCAAAACGAAAATGGCCATGCTGTTACCATCAACCAGTAGCGTTATCGCGACATGATGACCAATTTTGTGATGCCAATTATACGTCGAAAGCGTATGAGGCAGTTCTGGTTTCAACAAGACGGCGCTCCACCGCACACAAGTCGCATAACAATCGATTTTCTGAAGAATTTGTTTCCGGGCCGTTTGATGTCGAAAAGTGGTGATTTGGACTGGCCACCGCGTTCGCCCGATTTGACGCCCGCTGACTTCTTCTTGTGGGGACATTTGAAGTCAAAGGTTTACGTTAACAAGCCAAGGACCGTAGAAGAGCTCAAGGACAACATTCGTGAAGAAATAGCCGCTATTCCGGCCGAAATGTTGGCGAAAACGATGGAAAATGCTGCAAAAAGGGCACAATACGCCATCAACGCCAGAGGCGGCCATTTGAGAGATATCATATTCAAAAATTGATGTAAACAAATCTACTTGGAACAAATTAAATGAATAAGATTGCCAACCGCCAAATTTTTATTTTTTTCTTTGATTTTTTTTTAAAAAACATGGGTCCGTCGAATATGGGCAACCCTGTAACTATTATTTGACACAAAATCATCAAGAAAATCACTATTGAGTCGAGGCGGTATGTTTACCATATGACTAAGTTTACCTAAGCATGACGTTTAGGTTATGGCAGAATCGACTAGCGCTTACAGCTAGCACCATCTACTGGGAACTTAGTTGCACATCTAATAGCTTTAATTGTGTTCTATTTAACTTTACTTGGAACCGAAAAATTTATAACCCTACACTATCAAAACCCCCACTTTCCCTTAGCAATGCCTCAGGAAATATTGAAAACATGTGAATTTGGGAAACGCGTACAATTTTTCTTCACATGTAAAACCAAATGAATACAGTATTTGGAAATACAAATAAAATATTAGATTTTTTTATTGTTGTTCAATTGTTTTAGAAATTTGTAAAGTCTGAAGAACATGTCATTTGCTTACAAGCAGCAAGTTTAACCTGGTAAGTATAAACATCAATATAATACTAAAAGATCACAAACTATATTCGTCCTAAGCATTTAATCTAAGTTTCTATATGGACGATATCAAGTGGACAATTGAAATTAGCCACTTTCGAAATAAAAATGTTCTCCAAGTAAAATGCCAACGAGATGTTTTAGTCCTGTGATTTGAGCTCGTATTAACTGACGCAAGGCATGGAGTCAACTCATGGTTTTTCCTTCCCAAATTTTACGGGATACTCGGAAGAAAATCCCGGAAAATGCAACTAGTGAAATGTCCCAAGACAACGAGGAGTGCACTCTCTATTAAACTGTAGCCTTCTTGGCCATTCACACTGTTTAGCGAATCGGATCGTAAGAGTTTAAGAAGCATTATACTCCATTTATGATACAATTTCTTACTCACCCATTTTTTATAAGACACTATTATCCTTTCTATAACCAATTTTTTATCTATATCAAAAAATATATCGATTTTAACTTATGTAGAAGATAGCAAATACAATGTAATACTGTTAAGCAACACACAGTAATCATTTGTCAGTTTCAACACACAATAAACTTAAAAAGTTCATATTATGATGAAGACAATTGGTGAAAGGCATTCTTTGCAGTTAATATTAAGGTATTTTTGCGATTAAGCGCCTCCTTTTGGGGTGACACACATATTTCAAATCAACTCCAAACTCTTGGAGCCTCCAAGAAAGGGTTATATTCGCGATTATACGATCTGAAATGGACATATTGGTATTTCAGCGATTTTTTTTGGCTTAACGAATTGATGAAAACATTTTTTGGAGACAAAATTTTATTTTTTATACGATTACAATCTCTGATTCCGAGATATGGATAATTGGCATTTTAGCGAGTTTATTATTAAGTGACTTTTTGGATATTTCTTATACTACAATTTATACCATACCGATTTGCTTATTTTTGCAAAGTAAATGCTTCTTTTTAAACTTGACAAATGTGATATTTTTGTGAGTTAGAATATCCGTTTTTATATGTAAACAAGTCTATATTTCATGCTTGTGGGCCTTACTTTGAGCTTCAGTTGAAAGTTTGTTCCTGGCAAGCGATTGTAAAATCTCTTTTTTAGGTTAAATGCAGGTTCAATACGATCTCTGAGTGTATAAAACAGAAATTGAGAGGAAAAAGAACTTAATCTTCTTTGACAAACGAGAAAATGTGATAACATGAATTAAGTAACAACGAAAATTATTCAACCAAAAAAAAAAGTTCTCCTAATGAGTCGACGCACCAAATGGCACGTGTAACACGCCAATTTCCATTAGAGAAAATTTCAATCACGAAAAAATTAGTGAGTCGATAACCATCTGAAAATAATTTGCCAATGTAAAAAAAAAAGAAATTTGAATGTTGCCAACATCAAACGCATGTTAATTTACGCAAAAATATTAAAAACATCATATCTGCATTCGCGATATAAAAATCTATTTCATTACTTCGGAAAACGTATCAATGTTAAGTCTAGCGCCTATAAATACACAAGCTAACGAGTCTGTTATAATTTTCCATGAGATAACCTCAGTGAAAGTCAAGTAGTATTAAAAGTTTACCATTGAAATTTAAAACGAATGATTTAAACAACAATAAATTATAGGAAAGTTGCATTTAAAATGGATCAGTGGAAAATTATCGGCACGAGGTCGAATTTGTATTGATATATAGGTATGCAATTTCTTATTTCAGTGGTGTTCTGCTTACTATTTCTTAAAATATTTCAATTTGTTGTCAATTACAGGTGTATTTTATGCTCTCATGATGTTACATGCAGGGTGTCCGTCGGGAAGATATATTACTTTGTTTCGCCGCCATTTTGATAAACATTAGTCTTGACAGTTCATATTTGGCAGTCGTGAAGTAGAGACGTGGCAAATTTATTATGGAAAAATTACCGACGTGTTTTAATCGTTAAAATATTTTATCAAAATCAATCACCGATTACTGTGACGACGAGGAAGTTACGTGAAATTTTTGGGAGAAACAACGTGCCAACAAGACACACTATTTATCGTGTAGTGAATGATTTCTAACAAAGACGGTCTGTAGCTGATGCCAAGTGATGTGGACAAACATGGATCACAACGTACTGCAAGATCGGCTGAAAACATTACTGCTGCTCAAGAAAGTGGTCAAAACAAGCCATCAACCTCAATTCGACGCCGTGTTCAGGAACTTGGTCTGCAAAGAACAACTTTGGCCACAATTTTGCATAAGGATTTGCATTTGTTTCCATTCAAGATTCAGTTGACATAAGAGCTTCATCCACAAGACCATTTACGCCGCCTTACATATGCCAATAGGATGTTACAACTCGCCCATGACAACCCCGATTTTCATGAAAAAATCATAATGAGTGACTAGACACATTTTCATTTGAATGGATATGTGAATAAACAGAATAGTCGGTTCTGGGCAATAGAAAACTCTCAAATTATTCATCAGTCATCTTTGCGTCCATTAAAAGTGACAGTCTGGTGTGCAATTTGGTCTGGAGGAATCATTAGACTGATGTCGTGATATGATTGAAAACCTTTTAACGCCACAACTGCATGCTTTGGGCTTGATTAACATGTGGTATCAAGAAGATGGTGCCACATCGCATACAGCCAGGATTACAATGGAATTACTGCGAGACCTCTTTCCACAACAAGTTATTTCAAGAAACGGTGATGTTGATTGACCTCCACGGTCGACTGATATGACTGTTCCGGACTTCTTTTTGTGGGGATATCTGAAAAGTAAGGTTTATGCAAACAAACCAGAAACGCTTGAGCAACTCAAACAAAATATTCTTGATGAAATTACTGAAATACTGCGTGAAATGTGTGAGAATGTAATGAAAAATGTGCTCAAAAGGGCTCGCATTTATGAGGCTAACAGAGGCGGACATTTATCTGATATTGTATTCCATGCATAATTGCCGTCTTTTAATAAAAAAAAATTATCAATATAACATCCATTCTCTTTCATTTAATCCAAAATTATAAACAAAAAAAGTAGTATACCTTCCCGACGGACACCTTGTATACGTATGTAATTCCAGCTGCAACGTAATAGTTACCGGGCAAAGGTTAAAATTTAAAAAAGTCGAACGATATTTTGATTTTTGAAAAAAGAATACACCTAAGTATAGTATAGTGGAGTGTCCGTTGTTATCACAATTTTAAGTTGCATATCTCGAAGATGTCACTTGAATAGCTTAGGTACAACATTATACTTGCACAATGATTGTAAATTCTTCCCAAAAACATGTGTTTTGTGATTCATACTGAAAGTTATTATTCAATACATGCAAATGGAATATTAAATTTCGTGAAGTTCATAGATAATAATCGATAGTGTAGTATAGTCAGGGTTTAAATTTTCTAAATTAATGGAATTTTTGAAATCCCTTTTGCTACTAAGACCACGCAATTGTTTTAGTTTTATTATTGAATCTGTCTTTTCGACATTCACATAAGTATTTAAATCTTAAACTAAAGATATTAATGTTGGTACTGCCACTGCAGTACTCAGCTTTTAGTTCGAAAAACACTCATATAGCCAAATTTAGAGTTTGTAATTTTTTGAGACGCTTATGACCCTTAAACAAAAGCAGGTCTCTCGCATTGGGATGATCAGTAATTTTATCAATGTAGTTTATGCATGATTTTCTTATCTCTTCTCGGATGGTTTCAAGACTGCTTTATATAAAAGTACTTTCAGTTCTAAGTCTAATGAGGAGTGTGGCCCAATGAGCCAGTTAAGCTGAGTGGTTTTAATTTTCAACTGTGTGACTTTAGCTGCAATATGGTAAACCCTCTCACGTGGGTCGGTCAAGATGAATTCCCAAGTACCTTACCCGGCTCTGCTCTGAGATTTTTGTTCCATTTATTGTAATGGGTGGACAATTTTTCTGTCTTAGCGTAAAGGTTATGTGAACGCTCTTTGCAGCATTAACATTTATTTTCCACTTATGCAGCCAATTGTCCACGTCAATAACGTGAGATTGAAGTTGTTGTGATGCTACTTCTGGGTCTTTATGTACACTTAAAAACGCTGTATCATCCACAAAAATGGATGTGTGTGTGTGAACGGGCTTGTAGGCAAGTCAGAAGTGTACAATAAGTAAAGAAATGGTCCGAGTATACTCCCCTGTGGGACACCAGCTGGAATTCGTTTCATTGAGGAGTAAGTACTTTTTGATCTCATTACAAAAGACCTATTTTCTAAATATGACTTGAGCAATTTGTGTACGTTAGTGGGAAGTAGTGTTGAAATTTTATATAATAGTCCCTTGTGCCAGACTTTGTCGAACGCTTGCGATATGTCGATAAATAGTGCAGAACAGTATTGCTTACTTTCAAAAGTTTCGCGAATTGAATTGGTGATTCTATGAACTTGTTCGGTGGTGCTGTGTTGTTTTCTAAACTCAAATTGGTGGTTTGCAATTAGGTTTGTTGAGTCAATAAATGCCTCTAACGACCGCAAAATCAATCTTTCAAATACTTTTGACAGAATGGGCAATAAGCTGATCGGACAATACGATGATACCTGCGTAACATCTTTGCCGGGCTTGGGGATCATAACTATTTCAGATTTCTTCCATGATGATGTGAAGTAACCAATCCTTAGCATAGAATTAAAAACAAACATAATAGTTCTCAGTGCCGAATTTGGAAGGTTGATTAGCATAGTGTTGGTGATTATGTCACAACCGGGAGCCTCTTTTGGGTTCAGATCACTGATAACTGCTCTCAACGCAGATAAACGAATTTTTATTGGGTCTAAAACGAGTTCATGGACAACACTTGGCGTTATACTAGAGTCAGTTTGGTTTGATACGAAAACTTGTTTTAAGTGGCTAGCAAACTCTTCAACTTTTCTTTGCCCATTCTCCATTTTGTAAGCGAATAGGAGCTTCATAAACAGTGGGGTATTTGGTTTTACTTGCAGCCTTCCACAAGCTGTAGTCTGTCTTCTCGGTGGCATCCAAGTTCTGTAAAAAGTTACTCAGACTTAACTCTTTTTCTTTTTATAGGGCCTCCCGCAACATTTTCTGGGATAGGTTTAATTTCGCTTTTAAAACGGGGGAACGAAACTCCTGCCATTGACGCTGTAAATTTCTTATTTCTCTTAATAGGAATTGAACATTTTTTGCTACCATACTAGGTCTTTTTACCCGCAGTGGTGCCATGGGCGTTGATAATCTGGCACCATCTGTCAGTATAGTTGTTAGATGATTTACAGCCAAATCAATTTCATCTCCGGTTTTTAGTGAAATATTTTGCGGCAGGTGTGTATACAGGTATATATGTACATTTTGTATTTTAGACATTTTGTTTTTTTTATTTGAAAAGTAAAAATCGTGTTGTTCTAAGTTCTTCTGGCTATTGATAATGATAATGTTAAAAATGTTGGAGAATGGTCCGAAGAAAGGTCCAGAGAGGGAGTTAATTTTATATGTTCACGTTTTACGTTTTTTAGAACCGCGAAGTCAATGACGTCGGGAATTTTGTCTAAATCTATGGGCCAGTAAGTAGAGTGCCCTGCGGATAGTGCATCCCATTTGTTGGACAGTACAACATCTAGTAGTTGTCTGTGTTTGAAAATATTCTTTGGCGGGCAGTACATTGCCGATATAACTACCCCCGTAGTGGGGACGTTGATGGTTGTGGCCTGAATATGGTCCGTTTTATACTCTGGCATTAGGAAATGATTGAGATCTTTGTGTATAAGAATTGCTGAGCCTCCACAGGCTCTGTCACTTGGGTGTTTTGTGTCATGTTTTGTGCGTGATACCCATTTATTCGAAAACAATTTTTGTTCGAAAAATGGGTTTCAGAAACAAGCAAAACATCTATTTGATGTGCGTACAGCAATTGTTGAACTTCGTTTTTATGTTGGTTTAAGCCGTTCGCATTCCAGAAACATATTTGCAACTGGTTCATTTTTTATTGCTTAGTAATATCTGCATTAGCATGCTTTGATTTTGCAACGTTTGTTACAACATACTCTGCATATTAGCCATGAATCGGTCCTTAGTTTGTATTAACTTGTCGATGGAGTTTTCACTATTTTCGTGTCGACCGGAAAAGGTTGAATTTGGTTTTTCAGTGTTATTTAAACTGCTATTATTTTCAGGCCCAGCTGGACCTTTTTTTAAGGTTTGCGCATATGACAATTGTGGCTGGTTTGCGTTTGTTTAATCATTGTTCTGTTTTTGTGCTTGTGAAGAAAGATTTGGAAAAACTGTGTTTATATACCGAGCATATACTGCTTTTTTACTAGAATTTTCCTCGATTTGTTGGTAAACCATACAACCGCTATAGTTTGCTGTGTAGTTTCCTCCGCAATTACTATATTTGAGAACTTTGGTGTCGTTTCTAGAGTGGGGGCAGTCCAAAGTCTTGTGGGTGTCTCCACATCTGACACAGACTGATGGCAGTTTGCAAAAACTTTTTGTGTGGCCAAATTCTTGGCAGTTTTGACACTGTGGTGGACCTTTACGTTTAATTGACTGCTCCACTACAACTCTACGGTTTAGGAGATACCTTAGGCCATAAATTGGGTGCGGTTCGCCCTTTGGTTTGATTTGCGAAGAATTAAACATAATCTCAACTCGAAACATTGGTTGAGGAATTTTATTTTTTTTTTAAATGTTATGAATTGACTTCACTTCATAGCCTTCTTTTTCCAGGGAGTCTTGTAACTCCATCACTGCCACCGAACTATCAATACCTTTGATGACAACCACTAAACCTTTGGCACTTTTTAGTTGGAACGTGTAGTAGCTCCTCTTCTCAAAATCGAGACTATCGATAAGCTTTCTATAATTTGTTTCGTTATTTACATGGATTTTAGTTTCTAAGACTTTGCCTTTTTCCAATGATGTAACGTAAAAATTGTCTTTACCAACTATCTGCTCCAGCTTGTTCACAAGCTCGTTGGTTGTAGCCCCTCTTAAGTACAATGGAGGTGGTTTGGATTTGTTTACGGACACAGCTGTTGTTCCTGCGTTTTCAGCATTTTCTAGTAATGCGAACCGATTTTGAGCTCCAAAAAAATTTTTAGGCTGTTTAGGATTTGGCTCAAATTTAATCGACCGAGGACTAGACTTACGTTTAGTAATCGTTATGTAACGATCCATATGGGTTAATACCTTTTCACAAGATTTACTTGGTGCTGTTGTAGTTTTTGGTGTAGCCACCTCCTTCACTTGTTGTCGTTGTTGTTGTTGTTTTTCTTATGAATGGTGAAGCAATTTGATTTGTTTTTTCAGTGAACAAAAATTCATTGAGCTCGTGAGCACTTGGACTTAAACTTGTTTTTATTGATTTTGCAGTTAAATAATTTTTGCTCAACATGGAATTTTTGTGGTTTTGTTGATCACTGTTTTCCGTATTTATCACTATGTATGCATTTCTATTGTTTACACAGAGTCTCCTCTCTCTACTTGGAGAGTCTTGCTTTTGCATTTACTGTGTTTTTTTTTTATTTTAGTTTGTTTGTTTAATGTAATGTAATATGTAATAGGTTATAGGTACTAGGTTCTAGGTACTAGGTACTAAGTATTAGGTACTAGGTACTAGGTGATAGGCAATAGGTAATAGTTAATAAGTACTAGGTACTAGGTACAAGGTGATAGGTAGTAGGTAATACATAATAGGTAATAGGTAATTGATAATAGGTAATAGACAATAGGTAAAAGGTAATAAGTAACAGGTACTAGGTACTAGGTACTATTTACTAGATACTAGGTACTAGGTGATAGGTAATAGGTAATAGTTAATAAGTAATAGGTAATAGCTAATAGGTACTAGGTACTAGATGATAGGTAATAGGTAATACATAATAGGTAATAGGCAATTGATAATAGATAGTAGACAATAGACAATAGGTAAAAGGTAATAAGTACTAGGTAATAGGTACTAGGTACTAGGTACTAGGTGATAGGTAATGGTAATAGGTAATAGACAACAGGTAAAAGGTAATAGGTAATGGTAATGGTAATGGGTACTGGGTAATAGGTAATAGGTACTATATACTAGGTACTAGGTACTAGGCGCTAGGTACTAGCTACTAGGTGATAGGTAATACGTAATAGGTAATTGGTAACAGGTAAAAAGTAAAAGGTAATAAGTAATAGGTACTAGGTAATAGGTAATAAGTAATAGGTACTAGGTACTAGGTAATAGGTACTAGGTACTAGGCACTAGGTACTATCTATTTGTGCATTGAAATTAAAAAAAAACTCAAAACTCGCTAGAAAAAACTAGCTAACATTCCGTTTCAAGAAATATCCATGTTGACTGCGAAAGTCGAAGCAATTAATGTGGAAGTCACAGCACTAGTAGTAAATAACTACAGAAGGTGCAATTTGGCAATCAAATAGATAACGTTCGAACGATCCTATCGCAAAAATGACGCAATTTTTGTGGTTTCAAAATGGTACCTACCATCCCATAGAGACGAAAAATATTCAAAAAACAAAATAAAAACTAATAGAAGGCTTTATATCGCAGTGATTGCAATATGAATTCATAAAGTTTAAGAAAAACACACTTCAAAACATTTGATAAAGTGCTAGTGCTATACATATATATTTTAAGAACTTGTTTATCGACCATTTGTGCTATACATCCTTCCCTTTTTCAAAACTCCTTAACAACCACAAAATGGATTAACCAACATTCTCGTCGCTGTAGCATGTAGAAGCCGGATTCATATTCTCCATGGGTAATCGTTGCAACTCTGCAACAAATTCAGCATTCTTTGCTAACCGTTATCTGCGTAGCAGGAAACAGTCATTAGTGCGCTGCAAATACTAACTATTAAAGCGTTTGTCATTGCCGTGGCTGTCAAGATTCTTGCTTCGGCTTTCGCAATCAATATTAAATTTCCTCGGAATGACTCCTGATGTTGGCTACGGCTTGGGCCCTTGTCGTAGCCGGCCGCAAAACAAAAGAGATTTCCTAATTCTACAGATAATAAAGATATTTCGCTCCTTAGTTTTTTTCTACAACTTCATTAGGCAATATCACGGGCTACAGTGACTTCTAAAGTACCGCTAAATTAATGCGATAGCGCCCGTACATTGCAGAAATGATTTCAACAATTTATTTCATTATTAGTTATCAAAAGTTATCAATCGATTTGCATGAAAAATCAAAACACAAGAGAAGTCTAGAAAAATGGATCAAAAAATTAAACAAACGGAAAACTCCTATAGATGCCTCGAATAGTCGAAAATTTCTATTGTTGTTTCAATTAAATTTTTGCATTGACGCCCTATGGAGAAGTTGTCACGTGAGTAAAAAAGTTTTCATAGATGGCTGTTTTATTTGCTAGCAAGCTAACAACGATAACTTAATGGCACTCCTATCGCGTTTGTTGGATAATATGCTTTAAACTATGTATATCAATTTCCCAAATAGATAATTTTGAATTAACAAAACAAAAAAAAGAAAATTTTGCGACTATTCAACCCGAAATACAACAAGTTCATTGCGTAAATCATTTCCTGATAGCGAAACAGATCACGCGATTTAATGCCGTTGGACATATTTCTCTGTGGTTTTTCCAAGTCTGCGGTTTATGTTAACAAGCCCCCCCATCACCTATGCTTTAAGAGATATATTAGGATTTATATCAACAAAATTCATCCATATTTGAGCAGATCCGGAAATTTTGGCATAATAACACTTATGGGCGCTAGTTAAATTACTTAGACCCATCATCATACATGGGATAAATATTATGAAAAAAATATATACTCGTATTTACCAGGACAAAAGGTTATGACTAGATATTATCTCAAACATAATTTTAAGATAAGAAATATTTGTTTAGTCCTTATGATAAATATTTTGTAAACATATTTTAAGATAAGAAGTATTCTGGTAATAACGAAATTCAAATTTTTGTTTGTTAGCAAAAAATGTTTTAAAGATAAAAAATTGTGTAACCAAATTACATAAAAGGAAGCACCCCTAAAATAACGGCAGTCATTAAGAGGATGCACATGTAAAAACATGTATAGTGTTAAGTGTACTACTAATGCTCAGAAAATAAAATAACTAAAGTAATGCATAAAGCATTATAAAGAAACAAGTCGCTACAGACATGGAGGCTATTTAACCGATATGCATTCCGTATAAATATAAAAATCAACAAAACTATCAAATTTTTAGTTTAAAAAAGGTTATTTTCTGTTAAAATTACTTTTTGCGTCAATTTTGGCATACCCTTTGCATAAAATATTGATAGTCATTTAAAAATAATATTAATTTGGTTGTCATAATGAAAATGATTGTCTGAACTTCCCTCTATAATAAAAATTTGAATAGCAACAACTTACATAAATAAATTTTTTGTTGACAGAAAAACGTAAAAATGGACTTCCAAAAAAGGCTTTTCTATTAATTCGAAGATTGTGTTTCTGAAAACACTATCGGAACAACTATCAACGATCACCTCGTCATCGAGTAATTTATATGTCCAGTAAAAGCTTCTCCATCTAATGTTCGGAATTATTATTAAACAGTAAGCCCCATTCATCAAGTCCATAAACGTAAATGCGTGTAAACTCACTGAATGTGAGAAACTTTTCTACAACACATTCAAAGGATGCATTTGCGGATTTGTTATTATTAAACTAGCATCCCACATATTTTTAATATTTATTTCTTATCTTATTTCATCAAAACGAGTATTTTTGGTTTCTTCTTTTAGATGTGATCACAGTTTTAACTGAATCTGCAGATTTTTTCCTAAAGACCAGTCATCTGCCGAAATATTAATATTTCACAATGAATGAAATGAGCGACAATATATTTTTTGGATAGTGGTTTATGTATTCTTTTCAGTTTTATGTAATAACTATAACAAAGTTTGTCACAGCTTGAAATGCGCACAAAAGTCATTGGAAGTTGACACTTCTGTTTGACTTCCAAAATGATGAACATTAACATTGTATGAACTATCATTTATTAAAAGTGTGATGTGGGGACAGTGATTACAAATTTATTTTATGAACACATCCACCACAGAGCCGAACAACTTTTGAACCACAATCACCGTAACCGTAATAAATGCCATCATATTTAATGGAATTAAAGACATTTTCCCAAACATTCAAGTTTATAATCTACAGCAATACTGTTACTCCAAGACATGCCCGCCGTCTGCCTGGAGGTCTACGATTTGAGGGGCGGCAGTGTGGAAGCCGTTCGACATTGGAGCCATACAAATCGTAAGACAATCAAGAAGTCTGTGCAAATGTAGCAAATGTGGAGGAAGAAAAAATGCGTCTCATGGTGTGTGCTTTGGAAATAATTAAATGGTGTATTAGAGTTAAACTTGTGTACTTTGGAGAATGCAACACATGGGAACAATATCCATCTATCTACTTGATACACTCGGGGAAACAAATCATTCCTTTGCCATATTAGTTTTTGTCAAAAAAAAAACGTTCCTTTTACATATAGAGTGTAAATTCGTCATTCTCTGACCACTCCTGCGAAAATGTAATCTTCAAGACGGCCAAACAAATAAATTTGCTTTATTACATCTCATGGATGGAATATGGAACTTCTATTCCACCGAACTACGGAAATAACCACATACTGTCGCACAGCCTATGAAATTTGCTATGTGTATGTTATCAAGTTTTTTGGAGGCCCAACCAACTGTTCTATTTTAGGAACATTAGTACTAACATACATGCCCGGAAATGATTTGGAGAAAAGATTTAAGATCACCGAAATAAAAAACAAATTACCCTGTATGCCATGAAGTGGTTACAAGAGAGATGGAGAGAGAGAGAGAGATATTCTTACTTTCAACGCATTTATATGTATATGCATTTATATTTTTTAACTCGGGACTAAAATGTTGTTTAAGGACGATTCCGAACGTCATTTCAAACGCTGTATTGTACTTATCTATTACTGGATTCCTCGAAGTGTTCGGCTACAAAACGAAATGACCGATTATTCTTTTACTAGTTCTGAAATGGCAATTGCTTAAGCCACGACACTTCGCGCCGAAACTTCGCGCCACTGTCACAGTTGTCAATGCTGGCCATATTTTTAATTCGATAGCACGTCCTTAGATTGTTAACATAGGCTATTTAAGAGTAATGTATTGTAGTTTAAGGAAACTAATATCCAATATGAGCTGATAGAGATATTAATTGTCTGTTCAATATTGAGCCGAATTACTGCGAATAAACTCCCAAAATGTTCAAACAAGAGAGTTATGAAAAACGAGAAGCAGCCAAAAAAATTATGTTTGCTTTTCAACTTGTTGTCCTGCATTTCGATGTACTTGTACTTCGACAAATGTTTCGCAAATTCTGAAAACTTCAGCCACATGAAGTTCTCATATCATGATTTTCTTATTTTTTGATCTCATGTGAACGATTGGCGAAAGTAACTGATTGTCGTTTTTATATTCAACAGTATGTCATTACAGTTGTTAACGAAGGTGCAGAGTTTCTTATGAACTTTATAGAGTTACGCTTTTATTATACAGCGTTATCGATTTTTCGGTTTCAAAAGTAAAGTAAAAAAACACACATAAAACTATGATTTCGATGAAACTTATATTTCATTATAATACTTGGACCGTGCCACTTTCAAATACAGTATCATTTAAATGACTGCCACTGGATTGGTTGCAGCTGTCGATAGTTTTGATGTAGTTTTCAAAAATACGGCCCAATTACACCTCCACCAGACCAGTCACTTTTTTTATGCAATGGCCTTTCCACAATCATTTCAAGGTTTTAAATATTTGTACACATTTTTTGGTTGTTAAACGATCCATATTCGTAGATGGCAAACTTTTCACTAATAAATAACACTTCAGGTGACAGGTATTTGACAGCTGACAGCCTTGACAGACCGGCGTTTTTGAAACTACTAAATAGATAACTGTATTATATATTTTTAATTTTTTCCAAAAAAAAAATTGTCAAAATATTTTTAAAGCTTTTTTTTAAAGAAACTAGTTTCGAATTTGCTAACTTTTTAAAATTCGTTAGTCCGCTCTATATACATATATTAAACTCATGTAATCAGACCATTCCACGCCAGCCATGTCCGAGTTTGGAATTCCGACGAAGCTTATACGTCTTTGTAGGATGACACTGACTGACACGAAGTCTTCAGTAAAGATAGGCAAAGATCTAGGCGAGCCTTTATACAAAGAACGAGGATTTAGGCAGGGCGATAGCCTTTCGTGCGACCTCTTCAACATACTGGTACCATCTTTAATACAAGCCATATTTTACTCGCATATGCAGATGACGTAGACATTAATGGGCGAAAACTGCGAGATGCTACTGCAGCTTTCTCAAGCTTCGAGAAGGAAGCAGCGGAAATGGGTCTGCTGGTCAAGGAACAAAGAGTCTACTCGTTTGGGACGTTGTAATTTTGAAGTGGTGGAAGAATCTATGATGTCAGCATGGAGATAAAGAGGAGAGTATTGCTTGCTAGCAGATGTTACTATTTGCTAAGCAAGCGATTAAATGATAAAGCCTCTCTCGATAAACAAAAATCCGACTGTACCAGACGTTGTTTCTACCTGTTTTGTTATATGGCGCAGAATCCTGAGTTATGACGTTACGAGTTCGCATCATAATAGCGTGTGATTATACTTCACACACTCGATAACATCGATATGCGGATGAAACTGTTGAGCTTGAGCAGTAAAACTGCATACCAAGTTTTTATTTTAGGGGCATTATTTTTCCTTTAAAGCACGTAAGCCACTGGCAGGCATAAAAAGGAAATATTAGAACGAAAGCGGCTGAAGCCCGCCACTTTTAACATCGTTATGAAAATTTAACAGTAAGTTACGAAATTGTCATATGTCGTACTATGTGCACCGCTCACACAATTTAACACTTTGAATGGTCGTATCTCATGAACTTTTGAAGGTATTAAATTTAACACGTATTCTGCTGACTTAGAAACAAACATATCTGGACAAAAGAGAGAGGTGGCACATCCCTTTTAAAAAATCGTTCTATCGGCCAATTAATATTAGGTTAAAGGGCACCATCTATAACCGTTAGCAGGGCAGGTTTCTCATGAACTATAAGAGGATAATATTTGGTACATATGTTACCGGGATAGCATGAAATATGCCAGCAAAAACTGGACGGCACCACGCCCTTTTTAATAATCCGTTAAAATTGTCAAATTTACTGATCGAGCACCATAAATATTAAGCAATGTGTTGCTTTCAATTACGAAATTATCACGAAATACAATTAGCGTGTTATCCATCTAGTGGCTTCAAAACCGCCGGTATGGCAAGGCTGTCAGCTGTTGAATACCTGTCATCTGAAGTGCTATTTCTTTAGGGGAAGGTTTGCCATTTACGAATTGGATCGTTTAACAACCGAAGAACGCGTAAAAATATTTAAAACTTACTACAAAAGTGGTGATTCAAACGTGGGCGCAGCACATGCCGTGCATTACAGGGTGATTATAGTTGTCATAATCGACCTACTGTGCGGGGAATTGGCAAGATTATAAAGAAATTTGAAGGGCTGAAAGTGTGGCAGATTATTCGAATTTCAAATCATGGAGCTGTTGGCCGTATGATAACCGACTTTTTTTTTAAGCCCGCAATTGAAAACATTAATATTTAGTTCCAACAAGACGGTGCCACAAGCCACACAACACGACCGATTTTTGGCTTTATTGCATGAGAAGAGCCCAGAAAGCGTAATTTCACGTTTTGCGACGTCAATTGGCCAACAAGATCATGCGATTTGACACCGTTAAATTTTTTTAACGGTTTAATTTTTGGATAATCTCCAAAAGCTGGACCATTTGAAACCCACGTACGTCAAGTTATCGCCGAGATACCGCCCAAAATGTGCGAAAAAAAATTGTCAAAAACTACTTAAAAGGATCCACTGCTGCAACCAAACCAGTGGAGGTCATTTAAATGACATTATATTTCGTACACAATAGCAAGGTTCAAGCATTATAATGAGATAAAAATTTCATCGCAGTCATAGCTTTATCCGTGTTTTATTTAACTTTACTTTTGAAACCGAGAAATGGGTAAAGGAAAGGGTTACCGCCCGCACAACCTAACGATTTATGTTATCATATCTCATGAACTATCAGAAACAACATAACCTAGCAAGAAGCGGACAGTAGCAGACTTCTTTCTGAAAGATCGATATTGCGGTCACTCTGACCAAGTGAATTACAGACCGAACAAGACTACATTGAGAAAAGGTTGAGCAAATTTTCATAGCAAAAGCTTTTTTTAGACATTCATTATATGTTTATAAATAAGATGATAAGATATGTTTATAAATAAATGTAGACTTTTGCAATAATGTTTACTGATTAAGTTCAAAATGTAGCAGTAGACACTTAGGAAACTGTAAAACTATATTGAATAAAAAACATTAAATTTCCTTTTTATTTTGATACAAAATTTTAATTTTTTGTCAAAAGAACTTAAAAAACAAGCAGTCAAAAAAAATACCACTTCAGTTAAATTTTTGGTAATAGTATACACTTAACTAAACACAAATTAATAACAAAAAGCATTATATTATGAATTCACTACTTCTGAGTATTATTTATTTATTATAATCAATACTTCGTGACATTTCTTTTATTTGCAACAACGTCTGCGCAATGTTTTGGCATTGAATTAACCAGTTTTTGGCAACGTTACACCGGAATTTTGTTCCATATTTGCTTTACCGCGTTCCAAAGCGCTTCATCGCTCGTTGGTTGAATTTGACCAACTCCTTTTTTAATATCTGGCCATAAATTCTCAATGGGGTAGGGGTCTGGACTCTGGGCGGGCCACTCCATCACATTGATATTATTGTCTTTAAACCACTTTGTTGCAAGTTTACTGGTGTGTTTAGGGTCATTATCTTGCTGGAAGACCCACACCAGCGGCATTTCGTCTGAAGTAAAGGACAGCATAACTTCTTGAAGGATATTAACATAAATGGTTTTATTCATTATGCTTCTTATCCAATGTATGGGCCCTACACCATAATAAGAGAAGCATACCCATACCATTGTACCAGACCCACCGTGTTTTATAGTTTTTATGGTATAATTTGGGTTGTATTCGGCATTAGGGGGTCTCCTAACTTTGCAACGTGACCCCTTGCCACCAAATAAAACAATTTTGGACTCATCTTTTTAAAGCACATCCCTCCACATTTCGGCTGTCCAGTTGAAATGAGATGTGGCAAAATTTCAACCTTTTAGCAGCGTGCTGACGAGATAGGAGTGACACTTTTCGAGGACTACATGCATTTAACTTGTTGTCTCGCAGTCTCCGGCGAATGATATCGACACTTGCAGCTACAGTGAGTTCCTTCTTAAGCTCTGTAGCTGGCTTGAATGGATCCTTATTTGCCTCTCTGACCAAACGTTTAACCATTAAAGGCGACAAGACTCGCTTTCGACCACGTTTTTCTGGTTTCTGGGTAAATTTCAATGCGTTGATAATCATTTTGTTTGAGCACCCAACTAATTTTCAGATTTCCGAATATGGTTTGTTTTCAGAACCATGTTTTTTTTATAACAACACGTTTTTCGTGCGTGCAGTGCTTTCCACGTCCCATTCTGACGAATATGTATTAAAATAGTCAATAGATATTATGAATTGCAATATGAATTTACCTTACCTTTAGTGTTTTTCTCTTTTATTTCAATTATTAAATTTGTGACTGCACTGAACTTTTGTAAAACGATCGATCATTTCTCTTAAAGAGAATAAACAGAGTACTACGTCATCGCTTAGTTATGTTCAAATAATAAGCACAGAATTTATTTTTGCAAATAGATTTCAACGTTGGTACTATTTTTTTGACCGGTACTGTACATGCTCGTACTTAGCAGTGTAGGTACTGCAACACGTGGAACTTACTTAAAAATGACTTGTGAACGAAAAACAGCCTGTAAAAAATAAAATTCGAAATTAATAAGAAAATTTATCTCCACTTATTTGGATATCGCCCAAATGTCAAACTACGTTAGAGCTCCTCAAAGTGTCCTCAAAATGGCGTTATATAACTTTAAATTTCCTTTTATTTATTTATTTTTTTTTTTCAATCTATTAATATGGTTTTTTATATTTTCAGCTGCCAACGTCGAATTCATAATGAAATTCGTCTTGTTATTTCCAAACGTTGTAACAAATAGATCTACGGATGCCTTTGGGACTCCTGAGCTCGCCAACAATTCACTATATATTAGCTATATATGAAATAGCAGTGTAGACTGAAGGGGATTTTCCCATATTGGCACATGCTTTCTATCGAAATTTGAAAACCCCTTTGTGGAATTTTTCACCAGATATATTTTTACCAATTCATATGTTTATTGTGATAATTTTGTTCGAGTGTAAGCACACATTCTAATACCTATATATATGTATGTGTAGACTCCTATGTATTGTATACCCGTATTGGAAGTTCAACATAAATATTTAAATATACTTTAGGGGATAATGCAAGTGGTATTACCAAAGTTTCCGTCCCAAAACAAAGTGTTTCTGTGCGAAGTAATTTGGGATGCTCTCATCATATGAACAACAATAATCTTCGACTGATTCATCTTCCACCCTCCCTCCAAAAAGGGTCGGAATGCAATGCATTTTACCCCCGGTGTCTCAGTCTTTTTTTTGTTCTACCACGTTGCTCATTAATTTGCCTCCTGAGCTTAAGCATAATGCTTGCCACATACAACCAATGTAGTACAAAATAACTTCATTAGGTAGCATCAGCTACACGAATGGGTGCAAATGATTCGTTATGCACAGAATGGTCCCTGGCAGGTGAGCACAGAGCACACGTCGCTTTGCCATGATTTCAATATTTTATACAAATAATGTATTATTTTAATGCTACAAGTTGTGCTCCATTATACACGTACAATTTAGCCCCCTCACGCCTGAGCCGTGCTTTGTCTAATGACAATAATGAAATATTTCGGCAGCAGCCAAGCTGCTCACGAAATACCTAGCTTTGGAGTGGTTAATAGAATGGTCATTACCATTGAATGTTGCAATACAATAGCGATGGTTTACGACTACAACACAGCTCCACATCACAACGAAAATAGCTGCACCATCATCCATCCGTCCAATGACGGCGTTACCATATTGGTGCATGGCAAAACGGTGTGTCTGTCATTGGATTTAGTACTTTGTGGTCGATGATGTAAAATTTGTTGTCGTTGATGTATTCGAAACGAATGTTTGACCATATTGGACTTGAGTTTACGAATAAATGATCCAAAGGAGAAACGAACCACTCTGGCAATCAATCGGCCACATTAGCTTTTACCTTTTATGAAGGCAGTTTACAACGTTAATTAAAACCTATTTAACAAGATTTTGTTAAATTATTATTATTTATTAAACGGAGAAATACGATTTGTACTACCAGCGGCTTTGAAATTCGAAAATGATTGTATAAATATATAAAATATATGACGGGCAAAAACCGTCAACGAAACTGAATGCAACCCAAAAAAAGTTTTGATTTTTTCTAATACAGGTAGATAAATCAAATCAGTACACAATTTTGGTTCTGATTGCTATAACATAAACGAAATTGTATTCAATTCTGATACGGATTCTGACACTCAAAACGAAACTGAAAATAATTTCGGCTCTGCTTCAACGAAACTAAAGAATTTATCATTTTATAGTGTTGTTTTCTAAAAAAAAATCACTATTACGAGAATTTGTTATAAAATTCGATACATATGGATTTTTAAATGGAAATGTTGCGTAATTTCCCACAAATCGCTATTTTTTTAATAATTCTGTAACTTGCGGAATGTCGAATTTGGAAATGGTGGAAAATAATAAAAGAAAAAAAGTTCCCTCGCATCGCATAAATAATATTCGGGAGAGCTTCTCCCATCCAGTAAACAGTTTAACGACGATTCCGAAAGTCACGGTTTACTACTTAAGGTGTTCGGTACACACATCGAGGAGACCGTCGCTCAAATTGTGATAAGTGGTTGCATCGGGATTCGAACTCACTATCGTGTGCATGATAGTCGCGTTTCTAACCATCATACCGTGGTGGGACAGGCACAACTTTGTTCTAATTCCACTTAAGCCGTTTTTTCTTATGGCCACAGATATATAAATCAACTTTTATTGCACAAAGGCTCTTATGACATTCATTTAATTACAGCGAAGATTTGGAAATACGTTTTTTAGGACAAGAATTAAAAAAATAAATTCAAAAAGAATAAAGTTTTCATCACTTCCAAAAGCACAATATACGCATATTGATTTCCAAAGAAACACTTTTATACCGCTTCCAAATCTAATCGAACTTGGTAGTTCTTAACAAATTGAATTACGCTTAAGTACTATTAAAATATCTGGATTCGACTGTCACATAATCACATTTGACAGAAAAATTTGTTACGGTCTATTTAGGTCTGAAAACTCTGATCCAGAAATCAAACTTTTTTGGTCGAATGAAAAAGTGAACAGAAAAGACTACTTTTTCATTGATATAATGGCTCTCATGAAAATGTGAAGAAGACACACCTTAAAATCCTGCCCCCTTCTTATGACAAGCTTATGTTAAGTTCAATCGTAATTATGCAAATTTTCGCTACTTTGCTTCAAAAATTGTGATGAACGCATTTTTTTTGATACGAGTTTGTTATATCTTTATATATATATAACATTTTTTATATATAACATTTATACTGGGCTTCAGAAATCTTAAACGAATTTTTATGAATTCGTATTCATGCTTATATATTTATTAAAAAAGTACAAAATATTAAGTCAGCTTCACCTATAAAGTCTTTGAAAATAAGCCCGTGAAAAAATTTACCGATTTTTGAATCGAATGCATTGTAGTGGAATGAGATTACTGAATTAATTATTTTTCAAGTGTCGAAATTAAAAATTACTACTTATGAAATTAGTTTCAGTGCTAGCAAATTAAGGTCTTAAGAATTAACTCATTTAATTCCATTGTATTCCCTTGGATACGCCTTATAATGGCGTGCAATTATATTGCGTGAACTATTCTTTTAACTAAATGATTTTCATGTCGGTCTGAATGAAATGCCAAAAAATGCATCGGTATTCTGAGCCTGTTTTATACATGACGTTTTATAAATTAGACATTTTTAGTAGTTCGGTTTGTAATTTGCTCGTCTTAGATTTAATTCGAGTGGAACAGAAATTTGTCGCAGAAAACTGTACTTCTTCAAATTATATTAAAAAAAACCTACAAATAATACTACAATAGGATAATCCATGAACATTTTTGTGTAGGTTTCAATAGCTTGTAATGGATGCTACAGCATCACATGACAAAATTGTTAAAAATCATGCCGTTCCTACTGACTGCTTTACTGTCATTTCTCTAGACAGTCATTGTGAGAGAGACAATGCAAATATTGATGAAGCACATTAGTTGTGCGATGATGTTCTAAAGGATGCACTTGATTAAATTAAACTGTTATTAAATTGTAGTAGTTTTAAGACCAATGTGAGAAATAATTCCATGATATGGAAACAACTTTAACTCCTTGAAGGCATACACATTTGAGATGAATTCTGAGTTAGAAAAAGACTCTTGCAAAAAAGGACTCGGTGCTGAAGTTGTTTGCCTGATCATCGGGGGAAAAACCCAAGTAGGCTTTTCAATACAGTAATTTTCATTTCAATTCAGATCAAAACTTGTAAGAACACTTTTAGATTACAGCGTTCTTAGGAATATTGATAGAAACAGCACATGTCGTATGTCCGTTATTACAGCAAAATGTAACTGATCAATTCAAGAACTGAAGTAGAATTTCTCTACATCTTGCTGACAATTTTAACCTAGATCTGGGTTAACAGAACAAATCAGTAAAATAAAACCACTTTCTTGAATTTTATAGAAAAAAATGTTGCCCGTTGGTGTTGGAGACCCATAGTTTGGTCTCAAAAATTGTACAATGGTTACCAATTGTAAACATTGATATTAGTTTGATACTAATTGCGGTGCTAAAGTAGATAAACCTCAAACGCAGAACCCCCAACCTACGAACCTTATCCCCGATTCATTTCGTAAAGCGAAACAATGATAGATAGCTTTCAAACTAGACAAATTTCGATATTATAAATATTACCATTAGAGTCGATCGAGCGATGGTCAAGGCCCGGAAATGAGAAAGCTCAATATATATAATCGGAAATTAATTGCAGACTACAATTAGGGAATGTTGTCGACTTGCACGATCTTACGTTGTAAATATTTTGACGTTTTGTCGCAAGCGGTGACTTCTGTACATTCTAATGAGAAATTGTCGAATTTTATCTGCGGCGTTCAACAGCTGTATCTGTTGTAAGTTCTGCAGATAACCGCTTTCTAATAGAATACGGCGGATTAGCGAAATATGTTTTGTGGCACTTTATGTGAAAACGAATTGTTCTAAATCATATCACATTCAAAAGTTGTCAAACATTATTGGTTAAGAAGAATTTTAATTAGGATAGCAAAAATTGGCATTGAATTTTTCATTCATTTTTAATCAAAGATGAAATCACTTGATAGTAATATGTAGCCAATTCATTTTAGGTAATAGCAATAGTAAACCATCAAATTAATGATAGATTACCTATTATAATATATACCATACCGCCCCATTGTACTCGCTTTTGTCACACTTAATTGCAATTTTTAACAAAATTGTAACGAATTTTAATTTTAAGACTTAAGTACAATACTTTAAAGTTACGGGCCACAAGCGGCTTTTGTTCATATGAAGGCGGGCTCGAACATTATATAGCCAACTATCTTTCATTAAGCGGCGGCCAACTCGATAAGCCAACAACGAACACTTTGTGTAGACTAGCAATCGACAAGTGTAATAAAAGCTTATTAAACTAACAGTTGCAATCGTCATTGAACCGGACCTAGTTTAAGTAGCTCTCCCAATGGGCAGCAGGGAATTTTGTTTTCTGGTATTTGAAAGTTTTTCACAAAAAAAAAAAAAAAAAATCATGCAGTAATACATATAGATAAGAAACCATATTCCTAATTGAGGCAGCTTAAGTTCAAAGATTTAAATTTTTTGGAAATCTAGTTTTTCAAATATAGAAACTTATTTTCAGTAAATCTTTCTTCCTCTAAATTTTGCTTCTTCATACAAAAATTATTTAAGAAGAATTATTTATTTATCAAATCACAATGATAAACTACCATTTGATAAAAAAAAGTATAATTCGTATTAATTAGAATCATATTTTATTTCAATAAGGTTGCAACATACTGCTCATGTTGAGATTCTTTTAAATTTCCCTCAAAGATTGTTCTAAACATTTTCGAACAGATATTTTTCATATGACTGCGAATAGTTTTATTTGATTAATATTCTTTACGATGGCTTCTGATTTATCTTTTATGGCTCATTTTTATATGCATGAAATTATTTTAGCGAACTATGAAGACTACTTAAGAACTTCCAGTTTTATAATTCATCCCTCGTTCAATCAAAGCCATATACGATATTTCAATACATCCATCTTTATAGAAATTCTATGAAGAATAGTATTTTTACCCATATCTTTCTCAATCAAGCGCCCATTTTCATTTCTTTACTGCACTTTAATTGCAATTTGTAGGGTAGAATCTTGTATTTTTCTATTATGCGATAAAGAATAGAGCTTTACTGACACTAATTTGACGATTTGGATGGAAAATTGACAGTTTTAATCTCCAATTGAAACTTTTTAAATGAAAATACCTTAAACGTTCTCAGAGTAGTGGGAGCAATTGGAATATGGAATCAACTTATGTGTCATCGCTATTACAGGCAAAACGATTCATTTAAACGGTGACATGATACCAAACGTTCGTCATAAATTTATTAATCTTTTAAGAGTTTTTATTAACATCGTAATTTATAAGGTAACAGCGACCAGCTTAATGATTACCCTTTATAAAATGGATGGGACGCCCTGATTTTCAAAAACAGATCATTTTGAAAAGGAAGTACTTGACTTTATCTCGAAAGTGGATTTTGAGCACCACGGGTTTAGGATTTTGATTTAATAATTGAATTTCCTGCAATATTCCCATCGAAAATGCTCAACATTTCTGTATTCCGTGCAAATTATGGCAATGGGTCCTCCGCGTCTGTATGCAACCAACTACAGTTGAGAATTTCGCGCAGATCCCAACGAGCATGAGGCTCGGGCTCTAATAAAACAGCCACAGTCGCCTTGGCTTGCGCGGATATTTTGTCCTGCAATTTTCGACGAAAAGCAAATTTCTTGTTGCGTTGGTCATCCAGTAACTTGGTATGGTTGCTGTCATCGAACGGCATTTTCGCATTAAGCATTATGAATAGAATAACTCCCAAAGACCAGGCATCTGCCAGTTTCGGGTCATAGGGACGACCACAAACGACTTCGGGGGCAGCGTAGGCAGCCGAACCACAGTAGGTCTCTGACTTGATTTCGTGGCCACTCTCATCGCAACAGTAACGGGCAAACCCGAAATCGGCCAACTTTATATTAAGACGCTTCGAAAGTAGAATGTTCTCACACTTGAGATCACGGTGAGCTATATCATGGGAGTGTAGATACTTTAAAGCTTTTGCCATTTGCATGAACCATGCCTTTGCTTGTAACTCCTCCACCGGCCCGGATTTCTTGATGTGACTCAACAGGTCGCCATTCTCGGCGAAGCGCATGAATATGAAAATCTTGGGACCACGTTGAAGTATGCTGTGTACCTGTACGATATTCGGATGGTCAATTTTCGTCAAGATGTCCAATTCTCGCGGGAAGAACTTGTGAACAAAATCGGAGGGTGCTTTCGCCTTATCTATTATCTTGCAGGCCAAATGCACCCCATGGCCAGCATCATCGGCATAACCGGCCGTAATGACAGTGGCATATGAACCCTCCCCGATTTTGTGGCCAATGTTATAGCCACGCTGGGCTAAAGCATCGATATCCGAGCCGCGGGCGCTCAATTGGCGACTTGAGAATGTGGACAATTTCGACATATTTGCTGGATTTATATGATGATGCAATTTTGTCCAATTACTTCAGAAGATGTTAGTCGAATAATTTAAATTTGCACTCGAGACTTTGGACTAAAACGTTAAATGCTCTAAACTACAACACAAAGAACAAATGTGGTGACAATATCTTGATAATAAAAAAATACTTGAAAAGAAAAAACAAAATAAAATTTAAAATTCAATTTTGACAAATACATTGAAAATAAAAGACGACATGAAAGAACTGGAGTGGAAGATTTCTACTAAATTCGGGGTAAAATAGATTTGTTATCGTTTCGATTTTTTAAACAGAGGAAGCAGATAAATGTTAGACCGCTATTTAAACAGCAATTTAAATTTCCACCACTGTAGATTAAGCGTGGAACTGAATGTAAAACTTGTAAAAGGATAAAACGGATATAAACAATGACATCTTGGTTTAGGTGGCGACTGGAATAGAGCACTTCGGTCTTCTACGCTTCCTCTCCAATTGGTCACACCAAGTTTTGGCAGTATTTCAAAAGTCTGGCCCTTCCAAGAGATTTTTTGTCGCCCTTCAGTTCGCTGCCGAAAACTTGTAGTGCTGGAGAATTCGTGTACCAAATGACTCAGTCAACACAATCGCTGTATTTTGATGTGCTTGACTACTTCAATGATGATATACTCGCATAGCTCATGGTTCAGGCATTGGTGGGTCCATTTTCAGGAGTATTTTTTTTCTCGAAGGCTCCCAGCAGAGATTCCAGATTCCCAGCACAGATTCACCGGCCTGTGTCATATATAACCCAATTTTGCGATATGCAGCAAGATAGGTAGACGGTTTTTGATTTCTCGAGAGAGGGCTTTGTCATCAATTCGCTTACTTAGCCTATAGTAACATCTGTAGGCAAGCATTGCTCTCCTCTCAATCTCCATGTTGGTATCATTCGTTTCAATTGTAGCTGAGCCGAGATAGATGAACTCGTCTACCACTTCCAAGTTATAGTTGTCAACGTTCACGCAGTGTCCCAAACAAGTAAATACTTTGTTCGCCGAGACAAACAACTTCGTTCTGCCTCGTTTATCTTCCTCATTTATAACTCCTTCTCTTCTCCTTCTCTTATTGAAGATGGTAACAGTCGTGTTAACTGCTGTCGATATGTCCAACCACTCGTTTGGCGCAAAACGGCCCACTAAGATTTTTGACTCTCTTTACTGAAGATCTGGTGTCAGTCAGTGTCATCCCACAAAGGCGTATAAGATCATCATACAATATCTGCCTTATGGGACCATCGAAGACAGCTTTATAATCGACAAAAAGATGACATGTGTCAATCTGTTTAAGGCCATTGATAGCGATAGGTAGGAGACTGACATCGAAGGATCGCCTTTTTCAACACAACACATAGTACACTCTAATTCCAATCGTCGTTTAACCAGCCAAATCGTGCTTAGGAGCTGAGACATGTTGCGCATCAGCTCATCGTCATCGGTCTCAGCTTTATTGTTTTTGAGCCGCTATTCTAATCTCTTTTTTTAACATGAGCGGCTGGTATAAGCTGAGTTTTATAACAGATGTTACCTCTTTGCCTAAGACGCATCGGTGTTACAATATTATTTATGTTTCCCAACTAGTCGTCTTCTCACTTTAGCTAACATCAGACTGGTGTCCGATGGTGTTATCAGGGAATATTTCCCCGGAGGTCGAAAGTTGTGATCTGCTTGGGAAACTCGGCACTCCCAAGTGTAAACTAGAAATTGAATAGTTGTAGATCTCATATTTTAACAGAAATTACTACATGCTGCTTAGAGCGGATGGTGCCGGAGGGAAGAAATACCCTATTGCACAAATCTGCACAAATTATTTAAATTTTGATAAGCTGTTCGATGTTGATTAACAAAATTTCAAATAAAATCGATTAGTTATAGTTCTGAATAAGCAGAAGTTTTGATTATTCGATAAAGTGATTAACCGCGATGTTGACCAACCTAAAAGTTTGCTTAACTGAGTAATCGCATATCCCTAATCAAAACAGTTCTTTGGTTTAATGTAAACTTGCCATCAATTCAATGAAAAGTTCACATTTTCAGTGTAACAGGCATGAACTTAGCTAGATTTTGAAACAAGTACTCGTATAATATCCGATCGGCTGTGGTACAGCAGAAGGCGCAACTATCGTGCGGAAAATATTTTGCTTTTTTTTATTTAATATCTTTATTTCTTAGTCTATTTGCATGTTGTCATCGTCAAACGAGGCAATTTGGGAAACACGCACTTAGGTTCGCTATACGCATTTTAAGTAACGAGTCATAAATTTAATGATGTTGGAGGAGTGGGAGGGACTGACGTTAGTACCAGATCATTAAAGCTGATGGTCGCAAATACACAACACAGACAATGATGACCCATTCAAAACCCACATGAACTTTTTTTCAATTTCTACAATTTTAGTGTATTTGTTTGCAAACAATTCGAATTACCGTCAAGATAATTCAATTCAATGCTGTTAGATAAAAACCTGACGTATTCCGAAGAGAAATTTATTTCAGAGGATTTTGATGATGAAATTTATAACCAGCCAAACCTGCGTATCGTGATATAAAACTGCCATAAACATTTGCCGGCGTACGCCATGTCCACAACTGGAGAAGTTTGATTGGCGACTTTAAGAATCTTTCGCTTTACTTAGCAGGCAAATATCATTACGATCTTGAACTTAACAGATCTATAGGACTGGCGAAAAACAATGTCCCGAAGTAAGGGCATTGTCCGTACAGGAACCCAAGAGTGCGGTTCACATACTTTCGTTTAAAGGTACACTCGAAAGTCATCAATGTAATTTGTTATATGTAGAATAATACATATATATAGGGAAGAGTACATTCGTTTCAAGTAAAGAAAAGGGTTTTGTTTCCACATAAAATGAAACCTCCCCAACATTACAGTCATATGCTCTAAGTCTGCTATTCAATCCTTTGTAAATACATATAACTTTTCTAAAAAAAAAAAAAACTATTGTATGATTGCAACACTCCAGTACCTTAAAACAATTCCTACTGTCACTTTAAGTTCGTAAGATGGTATTAAGGTATTTATGATGATGATGTTAAGGTATTTAAAGGCTTTTTGTTCTTTTAATTCTTGAAGTGTAGTTATTGGTGAGAACTCATATTGGACATTAGATATACATGAATAACCCATTTTACGTTCTTATCGCCTTGTGAAAGCTTTCTGCGTCTACAAAACTAATTGCAAACAATGAGCCTGGCTCTATCTACATACATTGCAGGCTACTTTGCTTAAATATTGAAAGTGAAACTTCACCATAGAAAGCTATAATTTCAAACCGCCACTAAACCTCTCCAAAGTTGTCATCCCCTACACATGCAACACTTATCGTATGTCGTTTGTTTTTGCAGCATTTCTCAACGGCATCATTTGTATAACCCTCGATCCGAAGGGCACAAATGGAAATGACACAAATGCCGCCGCCACTCTCGATCAATACAAAAGTCCCGACGTGGACGACGACAATGTCACACTGGTGATCGATTCCGAGCTAAGTGCATCAGAGCGCACAAGGCGTTTAATACCGTACATGGCGTTCTACGTGCCCGTTCAAGAGTTGCCCATTAACCAGCAGTACGCACCAATGCCCATGGTAAGCATATAATTTTCAATTATTTTAACGATAATAACGTGGCAACAACCTATATTAAAACCCATCCACTAAAGGCGAAGCAAGTATTGAGACCCAGCACAACAGGAGCTTCAGGCCCTTTGATAGCCCTACCACCACAATATGTTTCCACGAAACTGACGTCTCCCTCGGGACAGGGTGTAGGGCCAAGTGGAGCACCTTATTTACCATCTCCATCAGCTGCTGCACATTATCAGCCAAGTGCAGGCGACGTCTATCATACGCTTACATACGGGACACCACAGCCACATTTTCAACTACGGCCGACTTCGATAAAACAAATCGACAATAACGGTAACCAGAAATATCCTGGACATCACTTACTGCTGCCCCCTGGGCCTCCGGGACCCTCGGCGCTGTCGGCTGTTAACATACCGGGGAGCAAGATTAAGCCCATCCGAGTGAGTATCGAAGCAAATGACAAAGAAAATCCATATAAATTTCTCATAATAAATAATATAAATATCACTTTGTGGTGTTCCTTCCAATCTATTGAACAGCACAAAACCGTGCAGCACTTCCCACCGCTGACATCGCAGCCAGCTGGGACCTCCTCGTCACCGGCATACGGAGGAACTTCCCCTGCAAAGCACCAACATGTTGTAGCCCCTTATCGACCACGCAGCAAACAATCAAAAATCAATTTAACACCATTTACACCGTCCAACTCAGAGCCGGGGAATTTTGTGCCAATTGTTTATACGCCAGTAAAGAGCAATAGCAACAATAACAACGACAACAATGACATTGTCATAACGTCCCATGCGACTGCATCATCACACGATGAGACGGCGACTCCACTGAAGGATGACACGAGGCAGCAACAAATTGCTGCTATAGAATATTCCGCGCCATTGCCACCATTGCAACCTATTGATGGAGTACCACCTCATTATCATTATCGGCCCTTTTCACCTCCTGTTGGAGCACCGCACGCTCCACCAGATCCCTCTCATCAGCATAGCCATCAGCCTAATCTTAAACAACAAGTGCAATATTTTAGTGCAACCTCATCGCCCCTGCCGGCAACATCTGGCGACGATGCAGGAGTAGCACCAGCAGCGGGTTCTCATCATCACCACGCACAGACAACAAGGTATGTGTGGATGTATACAATAGAGTAAATGTGTAAGTTTATGTGCACACATAGATGTGTAAAAAAATCCACATCCTTTTTTAAGCTCATCACCACATATTAGCAAGACACAAACACTGGCAGTAAACCTAAACTTTATTCAAAACAAGCTATGTAGTCCTACTATACGATTTAATTTCCAATTTTAATATATTCTTTTTGATCGAAAAGTGCTTGATGCGGCTGTGTCAAAGACGTCTCATCCCAGTTAATATTTTTATTATAAATTCTTTATCACAATGAGAATGCACTTGATAATACAAAACACAATTTAGTTAGGTTTGACCTTTTTAGTTAGCTTTGACCCATTCTGATTTAACATTTTTTTTATGGTTTCGGGCTCAACTCCTTCTTTTCCACCGAAAAATACAAATTTTCTGAAATTTCTATCAAAAATCATTTTTTTTTTTTTTGGTTTAATAAAATTTTAAGTGTTGCGGTAGCATTTTTGGGGTTATTGCACATTTACTTTTTCATCACAAAATTCTATTTCAACACAGAAAATAAAAGAAAGAAATAATTTTTTAATTCTTTAATTGGGCCGAAGAGACGTGTGGCAGGCAAGAAACTCCGGTTGAATAACGAATGAACATTACCATGGTCATAAGTTAAGTTTCTCATGAATACTTTCATATTTTTACAATTGCACACCACTAAAAATAAGCCAGATATTGACTTTAAACGGAATTCCATATAAACAATTTTTGCTTTTTCGGATGGTGTCCGAATATAAAGTAAAAAGAGAACAAATAATCTTCGTCCAGTCGAATATAAGGAGTAGTAAAAAATAAATCCATTTTTTATCAACTGGAAAAGCTTCTCTAGAGGTGAATTGTTTCCTAGCAAAATCATTGAATTCAGTTTAGATTAACTTTTAATTTTAACGCCCGAATTCAATTTAAGTCCATACAAAATCGAATCGACAAAAATGATAGATATAAAGCCATTTGTCTCCAAAACATGTCGTCGATACAGAGGGACGTGGTTCCAATCTTTAGAAGAATGCGAAACAAAACAACCCATTTCAGGTTTTTATATAACTTTCACACACGTTTAATTTAAGCAACTAACACAAAATATACTTCTGCAACACAAAAAAACACTATTAGTTTAAGATCACCAAGATTTTTGTACCCGATCGGATCAGAATTACATTTAAATATATTGAAGACTAAGTTATGCTCACAAATTGTTCTGATTTTCCAACCGAACCGAAGACAAAAATTTGGTTAAACCAATAATTTGACGTTTTTGAAAAAAACCGGCCGAACCCTTATCTAGAAACCCTTATTTAGAATCTATGGTGAAATATATGCCTCATACAGTATACGAAGGTCCCTCCAATTCTTTTGAAATCCTCATATAATATAATATCGAAGGAGGTATTAGAGTTAATGTTTTATACAAAATCAATTTCAATAGCAGAATATTTCAGAAAATTACATTCGTTTCAAAAATTATTTCAAATTTTTTAATTGTACTTCATAAGTTTTTGCTTACGTTTATTTACGTTTTTCACTACTTTAGTAGTGATTTCGGCTACATTTCAATAAATCCGTGCATATTTCAAAGTTATATCATTTTAAATATTTTGCAATATTATTTCCAATTGGGACTATTTCTCTTCCAAACAAAAATTGCTTTTATCTCAAAACGTTTTTTAGGGCTATCTAATACGTATAGGGTGATTTTTTAACCGTAGTTTTTTTTTAAATCAAATTTGCACCATATATTAATTTTTTTATTGGAATCGATAAATTGGTCTTTGCCATTTAATTTTTAAAAACAATTTCATGTAAATGTTGTCCGCGGCTCCGTCTCAAAATGTCCATTCGGAAGGTTCAATTTTTCGTCACTTTTTCGAGCATTTGGGCCTGCATTCCACGAATAACGCGTGTTATATTATCCTGTAAGGCTGCAACAATGTTCGGCTTGTCCACATACACTAACGACTTGATATAACCCCACAAGAAATAATCAAGAGGCGTTAAATCGCAAGATCTTGGGAGCCAACTCACACGACCAATTCGAGAGATAAACTGCTCACCAAATTCATCCCTCAACATACCCATTGTTTCACGAGCAGTGCGTCATGTTGCATTGTCCTGATGAAACCACATGCCAACCAAGTTCAACTCAGCCAATTGGGGGAAAAAATCGCGTACCATGGCTCGATATCGTTCGTCCTTGGCAGTAACATTTGTACGTAACCGTTCAGCAAGAAATGAGCCTCATCGCTGAACACAATTTTTCGATAAAACAGCGGATTTTCATTGAGCCTTTGGAAGGCCCATTACACGTTGCGGTAGGTCATTCGACTTCAATTCTTGCGTGAATTTTATAGGCTTTCAAATCCAAATCGATGTGTAAAATTTTCCTTGTGGTTAAGTAACACATGCCCAATCGCCGAGAACGGCGACGAATTGACATTTCATTAACACTGGTCGCTGCGCCTGCAATATTTTCTTCGGTACGCACTCTACGCATGCGAGTCGATGATTTTATGTCCAACCAAGTAAATTTGATGCAAAATTTGGAGATAACAGCACGAATTGTTGATTCAGCAGGTCGATTATGACAACCATAAAATGGTCGTATCAAACGATGCACATTTGTCACAGAGCACGAATTTTGATAACAAATTTCAATAATTTGCAATCGTTGCCCGTTTGTTAGTCTTTCCATGATGAAATGACAGAGTATACTGTGCACTTCTGAAAAGCTAAATCTTAAAAAATAACCCTGTATTAGGAAAGTAGTTTATATATAATAGTAATAATACAATTTTACCTATATGAATTAAACTTTACAGCATAGTCTATAATAAATAGATGGTAAACCTGGTCCTAGGGTATTGGCCAAAAGACTAGTTCGGTACTGTCTTAGAATAATCCGATGAGTAGGACGACATATTAGTTAGGACTATCAAGGATGCTCCAAAAATGGGACCACCTAGAATGGCGTATTGAGTTCAATGGACCTAAATACGGCATTATTGCAACAATTATTTTCGCTAAACACGACAACGAATTTACTAAATAATGCCGCAAAATATATACATAGAGCAGGGGGGGAGGAGACATCTGTATTAAAATGCGCAACAAATATGATACTGCTTTTTAAAAATCCGGAATTTGAAATCGCACTAGGTGCTGATATAAAAATGGTCCCATTTATAGGGTTGTCCAGAAAGTTCATTCGATTAATTCGTTAGTTCACCATACGTCACTTCTCATGTCCTCCCACCCCTTCTCTAAACTGTTTACTATCGTTTACTTGTGTTCTCGTTCTGGTCGTGAGTGGCTATAGCGTTAAAAAAAAGGTCCATAAAGTAGAAAAAATAAGCGAAAGAGCATTTTTGGCATATTATGCTGTATTATTTCCAAAAAGGAAAAACGGCTGCTGAAGCCGACCGAAAAATAGTTTTAAGTAATGGACGCTCCTAGATCAGGACGACCCAAAGAAATTGTTTCCGAGGAGGTGAGATCCCCGTGCAACAGAAAGGGAAATAGCTGAAATAATCAAAAAAATCAGTCTCAATCGTTCACGGGGGCACAATATATGTAGAGCTTGGATTTGTGAGCAAACTCGATGTGTGGATATCTCACACTGCCTTGCGGACCCGTCAGAAACTGTCAGAGCTTGGGTGAGAAGTTTTACCTCACAAACCGTACTCCCCAGACCTCGCCCCGTCCACCTATCACCTATTTCGCAACGTGAGCAACCAGTTGATGGATTTGAATTTCCATAACGACGAGGAAGTGAAAAATATAATTGAACGCTTTTTTTCAGAAAAACCACGCGAGTTTTATGAGAAAGGAATTAAAAAGCTCCCAGAAAGGTGGGAAGAAGTTATTAAAAAAGGAGGAGATTATATAATAGATTAAAATAATGGCTTTCTTGTGTATGAATTTGTAAATAAATTTCTTTTAAAAACTGAACGTACTTTCCAAACCACCCGATAAATACTCTCCGTTAATATGTGAGCCGTTCCAATTGAAATTCCATGTATGCACGATTTCTCGAAGTCCGAATTTTTAAGAAACAAATCAGTGAGAACAAGGTATAAATAGAATAGTTTCACAAAATTTTAATTTTTGTTCAAAATATGCCCAACACATATTTCGAAAATCTGGTACCAACAAATTAGTTCTTTTATGTACGATAAATTTTCCATTTTATGTAAAATATGCTTTTGTTTTTTTTTCAAAAATTCAATTTTTATATATATTTTTATAGCTTTTAGTTTTTCTGCCTTTTTTATACATATAAACATAATATATTCTTCAGATTACCTTTGTTTCTATTTTTTTCTGCTAAATATGTTATAGCTACTTATTTCGGTTTAACGAGTCAAATAAAGTGCTATAATTTCCATTTACTACTAACAATTACAACATTTCTAGTACTCAACAATTCTTGAAAATTTCGTCATCGTCACTACAATTTATTTTTGATTTCTATACACAGTAGCCAAAATTGAAATAAACATGTTCAAAGACTGTAAATATTAATAGGATTATTTTCGTCTAGTCAACTCCAATATATATGTATATAAAGGTAATATTCCTCCCCCAGTAGCGGCCAGCTTTAGCAAATAGGAGAGAAATTATGTCCCGTTAGAACAATGCCAAGTCAGTGAACAGTGATCCGCCAAAAGCTCCGGGAGCATATTTGGGAGGTTGTTACGTATATTGAATAACTCACTTGTACTCGCCGCAAGCTGCTCATGAGCAGACCGGGTTACTCACGGACCCATTACTAATTTACAAGTGCCCTTTCTTACTCACCGTTCATGAGCCGTCAGTAACAGCCTCTACTCACGAGCCACATGCTTCATGCATGCTTTTTTATATATGCTTTTTGCTTCAAAATATGAAAAAATCAGAATCATATCTCGAAAACGGTAAGTCCAATCGCGAAATATATGAAAACAACCAGAAAACCCGTCACATCTCGAAACCTACACGACTAATCGTGAAAATAACCTCATTTTGCGAATTCCTCAGCGGTTTCGACCAAACGTAAGCTTTCACATAGTGCCAAAAAATATTCAAAAGATCGCCAAAGAGCTTGTAATCATTATGCTGTCACATGATTATGATTATGATTTTACATGATTATGATAATTAACAGTATTCCGTTCATGTTTTTTGGTGTAATGAAATGTGCCCTATATTAATTTTTCATTGTATTTGCATATTTTCGCGCCGCTCGTTTATTTTTTATGTAACCACAATTGGTGATCGACCAGTAATAGAGCTTCTAAAATCTAAATTTTGTGCGACAAATGAGAAATATTGCGATGCGAATGTACCAGCTGGCCTGTTTATCAGGTTGTAGAATGGGAATAAAACATCCCAAACGACAAGAATGGGTACTTCGATATTTTCGATACTGGTTTCTCAAAATAAATATTGAAATGTTGTCTAGTCCTTATGCAGGGTAAGGACCGTACATGATATTAAAGCACCTTTTTCATCTGTTCTGCATATTGTTGAATGCTAAAACGACAATGTTAAGGGGTGTCCTTCCTATACACTTTCAATCAAATGCAATTGCTTATTTGAGTTATTTTGATTAAGGAGGTACTTAGCGCCATATGGAGATCAAAACGAAAACAAATTGAGTAAGTTTGATCTCATGTCTACTCAAATCAAGTACGATTTAGTCAATTTAAGTTTAATTTACTCGTTTCACGTAAAATTTACTAGTATACAGTAGGTTTGGTACACTTATTTTGAACCCAAGTTTAGTACGGTCTTTTTTTAATGCGTGGACGCACAGGCAATTTGTAAACTATATTCTTACTCTATCTGAGATTTCACACACAAAGTAGGACATAGATGCCTGAATTTATTAAATTGAATAAAATACTGACAGGAAATTGCGCGAATTTTGTTACATTAGAACATCCAGCTCATAGCACGCAAACTGAAAATGGCTCACATATAATTCGTCTAATTCGTTTCATTCTGCAACTGGATGTAGGACAGTTACCCTGCAAAATATGCCTCTTTTAGAACCGCTTGCTTACCCGTCCACCAACCTCGACTCGTTTTCGTATAAACTACTTAATTTCTGATCTCAAAAAAATAAAAGGACGAATTGCTTGTTTGAGCTTCATCCAGAATCAATTAGCTACGATCCATATCCCACTCCAGTTTAGAACAATATTTTGATACAAACATGCAAATAAAATAATGCAACTACAATTCGTGCGTACACACATGTATTTATGTACATTGGGGTGGCAATTAAACGCGCAGAAATGTTGTTAAGATTCAGAAGTCCGCTGGGTCTAACATTTTGCAAGTTGGTCTAAAATTACTACGAGTATCTGTAAAATGTTAGGGAAAACAGGGTCAGTCTTAATTGTGAAACAAAATCAAAAATAGCGGCTTTTGGTATATTAGGCATTTCTACATAAATATTTAATATTTAGTATATTGAGTATTTCTACGTAAATATCCACAATGTCCATTTTTTATTATGAATATTTGAAATCGGGAGTTGAATCAAAAAGATCAATTTTAGACCAGCTTGACTCAAACAGATACGTTTTGGGCCAACATTATGCAAAATACATTCAAGATTAAGAAAAAAATTCAAATCAATAAGAAATATTTTTGTATTCTGATCTTATCAGCAGCACTGTTTTTGATTCAAAACCTGGAATAATGAAAATCAATGATCATCCTAGTGAAATCCATCGGGAACGTATAGGTTTTTACTCAAATGCGATTGTGTAATTACTTCCAAAATACACCATTCTCATCAACTTCAGTGTTGGGGCCATGATAGGCGTTGGATTTTCCTAAATCCAATTCCCCAACTTTTCATGTAAAAATGCGGATTACACGGATATTTCTATCGAAGCGCATATGATAACAAAAGCCGTCGCATCGAAATTGATTTCCCCCAAATTTTGCACAAATTAGTTTTTATACCAAGCAAGTATCAAAATATTGACCTCACAAACTTCGAAATACCAAAGATGTATTTTCAATGGCATCCTAATGTGTGTATGTGTGTACTTTGTCGCTTAAATGAATTCGTATGTATGACAACACATGTGCATACACGTGACAGTCCATAATGTAAGTGTAATTGAAAATGCTTGTCATAAAAAGGTACTCGTGCTTAAACATATGCATAACTGCAGGCCGATTATGTTGTATGTGCAGTCATAACATTAACATTGATGAACTTAATGTCAGAACATTTTATGATTTGTGCCAAATGGAATACCAAATAAAATGAAGTAATTCCGGATGTTGTTCTCTGCTTTAATATTTATTTGGCTACTTTACAGATTTCAAACAGATTTAGGAACAAACGTTTTGTTTGCTCTTGCAAAAATAAAAGGAAGCTGCGGTAGTGACAGACTGATTCATCAGCGCCGCGGTCAAACGCGGATAGCAACGGCCTGCAAATATGAGAATTCGCACTAAGGACGACTTTCCAGGATTCGTATGGCTGCATTTCAGAAAACGCAGGGAATCACGATGATAATTACATTTTAATAACTCCGTTTACACTTAAAAGCTAAATTAAGTTAAATTATCTACATACTTTTCGAATTTCAATGGGATTTTAGTTACCATAATTTTAACACGTCCGAATAACTGCCGCAGTACCTTGAGCTCAAATTACAATCAGATCGATAAGTGAATAATTTAGCTGTTTTTATGTATCTTAAATCGTCGTAAATTTTAACAGGACCTTCATTACATACAACGCAGAGAATCACAGTGATGTTAAATTTTTAACAACTTCATATTTCACAATTATAGCATGTTCAAAAATAAAATCAAGTTTATCTAAATACTATAGTGTTCCCAGACAGAATTTCACTATCAACAAGGAGTGTCTTGAGTTCAAATTGCACTCAGAAAGACGATTTCATTATTTTCTATAAGATTTACCATTTGTACAGGAAGGTGCGCGAATCGTGCTTCTGTCAACTGTCAATGGGGACCGTTATTTAAAGATGTTGGAGTTTTTTTACCCAAACAAATTAATAAATATGAGGTTTCTCACTTTTCGCTGCTCCAGACATTTTTTATGGGGTTATGTCAAGCAAGAGGTGTACAAAACGAAACCAAGTAATATAACTGAATTGAAGCAGTCCATTAAAACAATAATTGAGGCGATCCCGCAATGAATAATTTTCTGATCAGGTTCGCATATGGGTGAATGAGCATGAAGGTTGTTTAAGGCCTATCATCTTCAAAACCAATTAGTTATATAAAATAAAATTGAATTTTTCATGCAATAAAATAAATTAAATACATCATGTAATTGGTGCGCCACCCTGTACCTTCACCCGCAAGAATGAAGATATAAATAATTTGATGCGGCCAAAAACGTAACACCCAGAAGGAAGTAACTAAAGTACCAAATACTCGTATGCTTGGCTGACTGGCTGGCTGGTGAACATGATAAATACAGTAAATCTTTAAGAAACTTCTGAAAACTTAGCCCAGCCTAATATTTTGCTAGATCACAGCCGATACTGAAAAGGGGCTATATTGGCCCACTCCCTCCGATTTTGGGAAATTCAATATTTTCTCTGTCTAATGAGCGTACTGCAAGCAGCAACCTAAATTTTTGTGTTTATTTATACCGCTTAACACAATTTGAAAAAATCGACCAATTTACTATGCAAATGACCGATTCGAGAAATATATTCATAGATTCATATATTTTGTTCGATTGTACTAAGTTCTGCTATACTTGATACAAGTTAAGCGCTTGCTAAAGTCTGAGAACAAAAATAAATCACATCACCACCCGCCTTCTGGTACCTTCCATACAAATTGTTCGATTTTCCAAAATGCAATCTTTCCTATGTAATTTTTAACCATTAAAATAAAATAGCTTAGATTTTTGTTCATTGCATTGGTTTATAATGCTTGGTAAATTTTGTATTAAGCAGCCACGGTACCATAGGTCAAGCGATTATACTGAATTCTGTTAAATTTAGCACACAACACGTATTTGATGACACAAGTTCTTAGAATGAAAACGAGGAGCATCGCCGCATCAGATGTTTAGTAACCATAGTTCTACGAATACATTCGAGATAGCCAGTTCATGATCCACAAACAAATCAGTGATTCATCTGTAATGTTTAAATGGAGCACGTCAAAAGATTGTAATTTTGCTAATTTTATTGAGTTTTAATAATCCGGCGGATTTTTATACAAACTTAGCGATACACTAAACTACTTCCGACACCCGTTAAATTTTTGTATGCTTAGCCTCACCACAAATGCGAGCCCTTTTGATCACATTTTTCATTACATTCTCACACATTTCAAGCGGTATTTTATTAATCTTATCACGAATATTTTGTGTGAGTTGCTCAAGTGTTTCTGGTTTGTTTGCATAAAGCTTGCTTCTCAGATATCCCCACAAAAAGAAGTCCGGAGCAGTCAAATCAGGCGACCGTGGAGGCCAATCAACATCACAATTTCTTGAAATAACTTGTTGTGGAAAGAGGTCTCGCAGTAATTCCATTGTAATCCTGGTTGTATGCGATGTGGCACCTTCTTCTTGATACCACATGTTAATTAAGCCCAAAGCATGCAGCTGTGGCGTTAAAAAGTTTTCAATCATATCACGATATCGTTCCCCATTGACAGTTACCGTTACGCCGTTTTCAGTTTCAAAGAAATAAGGTCCAATGATTCCTCCTAACCAAATTGCACACCAGACTGTCACTTTTAATGGATGCAAAGGTGACTGATGCATAATTTGAGGGGTTTCCATTGTCCAGAATCGACTATTCTGTTTATTCACATATCCATTCAAATGAAAATGTGCCTCGCAACTCATTATGATTTTTTCATGAAAATCGGGGTTGTCATGGGCGAGCTGTAACATCCTATTGGCATATATACGGCGGCGTAAATGGTATTGTGGAAGAAGCTCTTGTGTCAACTGAATCTTAAATGGAAATAAATGCAAATGCTTCTGCAAAATTGTGGCCAAAGTTGTTCTTTGAAGACCAATCCCCTGAACATGGACTGTTTTGAATACTTTCTTGAGCAGCAGTAATGTTTTCAGTCGATCTTGCAGTACGTTGTGGTCCATGCTTGGCGCTATCAGCTATAGATCCTCTTTCTTCGAAATCTTTCACTACACGATAAATAGTGCGTCTTATTGGCACGTCGTTTCTCCCAAAAATTTCAAGTTAATTTTTAAACGTCACAGTAATCGATGATTGATTTTGATAAAATGTTTTAACGATGAAAACATGTTGGTTTATCGAATATTTTTCCATAATAAATTTGCCACGTCTCTACTTCACGACTGTCAAATATGAACTGTCAAGACTAATGTTTACCAAAGTGGCGACAAAACAAAATAGTATATCTTCCCAATGGACACCCTGTACTTGGTGTATTTACAAATTTTTTTCATTTGTACCCAGTAAATTTTACAATCGCAAAAGATGTTTGTTGTGCTTTGGAAAATATTTTATTATACCAGATTTTCGTCAGAGGATCCCGTTTTACTTGGCATGAGTTTTCGGAAAAGCATGGTCTATGTATGCTCGCTTCGAGCAAATGAACAGTTAGAACGTGCAAGTAGGGTGTTAAAAGCTGTTTTAAGCTTATTAAGTAATCCCATAAATCATTCGAATTGGTGCTCGAAGTTAACTTAAGTTAAGTATTCGATCAATAATACTGTTCATAGTTCAACAAAGGACACTCAAAGTCAATTGATTTTTGGAATTATTCGAAGAGGTGTAATTATCAATAAGTAATCTGTATACTTGGACGAAAAAATAAATAAGCGAAACAATAGCGATTCAAGAGCGCCAAGATTGAAAGTGTTGAATGCTATTCAACGTTCTCAAAATCGCAATGAAATGTAATTTTATAAATGCCAAGTTCCTGTAAAACAATTATTTTGTAGATAGATAATATTGCTGTTAAAGAAAAAAAATTCATTGACAAATTTCGTAAACTTTACATGATAGAAAACTCATTACCAAATGATATTAAGTAAACACATTAAACCAAATTCGAAAAAAAAATTTAATTTTTAATCATCTCCACACCATACTAGTTTGTATAGAATTGATCAATATAGGTATATGTACTTGCAGTTATTACAATTTATTTTACTGTTGTTTCAAAACAATCGGCATTTCGAAGTATATAACTTTGATTGGAAAAATATAAAAGTCAGTCTTGTGAAAATGATATTGCAATATTGAATGCTGCTGGAATGGGCTCCCCATAGCCTTGGTTTGGATAATTGAATAATTGGAAATCGTTGGTGTCATAACAGAATCAGATTAACATTCCATCAACAAGAAGTAGAGAAATATATATGTATATAAAATCTATCTGAAAATAAACTGTCTTTCGAGTTGCGGCACCAATCGATAAAAAACCCACCTGGACGAATTTAAGAACATATGGCTGATAAATATTATGTTAAATTCCAAGTAAACATATTTAATTTTGTAAACGCGTAGATTGTCGAAATACCGGAGGCAGATACAAATTTCTTTATTAATTTGAAAAAATTAATATAATACTTTACAGCACTTTTCAATTAATTAATTAATCGAAAAAAACTATTCTTGTTAATGAAAATATATTACTGAAAGTAAATTTCAACACGGAAATGCGTATTCTAATACAAATTTTACAAGTATGTCTGTTTTAAAGGAAATTATATTAATACAATTTTGACATTCTTATTTGGGCAGTATTAAGGCCAAATAAATCAATAAAATATGGTGTTAACATTTAAAATCATTGCTTGAAATCTAAATTTGTTCTTTAAAAAACAGTAACATAGAAGCAAAAAATTAAAATACGTTTGCAAAAGTATCAGAGAAAAACAAAGCCAACAGATCAAAGAAAGCCTAAACTGAAAAGAACTATTAATATTAGAAAAATATTTAAGTCACATTAAATCTAAACTGGCAAAATCTTGAATAAAAGTTAGTATAGGTGACCAAATTTACAATATCAACAAAATAGAAATTCTAATTCGGCCAATTGGGAAAAGGTCATTTCAGGTAGAATTGGTGAAATTGAAAACGGTTGCAGTACATTCAAGTCGAAACTTCCAAGATATAAAAATTGACACGAATTCCATTAACCAAAGACCAATATATGCACCATATATTTTTTCAGTAACGCAAACATTAAAATTTAAAAAAAATAAAACTAGGCTTCGTGTATATACAGTGCCGGTCAAAAAAATAGCACCAAGTTCGAAAACTATTGTCATTCCAATAAAAAAATAAATTCTGTGCTTATTATTTGAACATAACTAAGCGATGACGTAGTACTCTGTTTACTCTTCTTAAGAGAAGTTTTTTTCCTCAAGATAGTTAACGGTTCTCTAGAAATGATCGATCATTTACAAAAGAATCTACTTCAGTGCAGTCAGTGAAATAGCACCAGCAGGCTTTTTTAAATTAGTTTTGCAAAATTTTGTGAAAAAAAGTGAAAACAAAAGGTAATAACAATTTTTTAATATACTTTCTTCGAAATCAGGTAATAATTTTATAAAAATTGTATAGTTATGGGTCGCGGAAAGCATTGTTCGCCGGAAAAACGTGAACTAATAAAAAAATTTGCGTCCGAGGGTAAATCTTATTCCCAAATAAGGAATTTGCTGAGCTGTTCCAATAAAATGATAATAAATGCCCGAAGATTTGAGCAAAAAGTTGAATCTCGTGGTAGGAAGCCACTTTTGTCACCCTTAATGGTAAAGCGTTTAGTACGGTCGAGTAAAGCAAATCCCTTTATGACAGCCACGGAGCTCAAAAAAACATTGGATGTGCCGGCAGCGTGGAAACTATACGCCGCAAACTTCGAGACAACAGCCTCAATGCCTGTAGTCCTCGAAAAGTGCCGCTCCTTACCTCTAAGCATGTTGCTAAAAGGATATCATTTGCTAAAGCACATCAAAATTGGCCGAAGGAAAAGTGGAGAAATGTACTTTGGACTGACGAATCCAAAATTGTCCTTTTTGGTGGAAAGGGTTCCAGATGTTTTGTCCGTAGGCCACCTAACAGTGAATACATGCCAAAATTCACATCGAAAACTATAAAACATGGAGGTCATAGTATTATGGTATGGAGTTGCTTTTCATATCAAGGTGTGGGTCCCATATATTGGATCAAAACCGTTATGGATGCATCGGTTTATGTAAAAATCCTTGATGAAATTATGCTGCCGTATGCTTCCTACGAAATGCCGCTGGTGTGGGTCTTCCAGCAAGACAATGACCCCAAACACACCAGCAAAATGGCAAAACAAATGGTTCAACGATAACTCTATCAATGTAATGGAGTGGCCTGCACAGTCCCCAGATTTGAACCCTATCGAAAATCTGTGGACAGACATAAAGAAGGGTGTACCAACAATAAAACCAACAAGCGTTGAAGGGCTCTGGGAGGCTGTGCAGAAAATTTGGAGTTCCATCAAAGTTGAAAGATGTCAGCATTTAGTCGATTCCATGGGAAGGCGTTGTGCAGCGGTAATAGCAAACAAAGGTCACGCGACAAAGTATTGAAACAATACAATTAATTTATCAACAAGATATCTGAGTACAATTTTTGATTTATTTTACCACTATTTTTTTTTAAAGACCATTACTTTTTGTTAAAAATGAAATGAAGTGCTATTATTTAGACTGGGTAGTTTTTAAGTTTTTTGTTTAAATTAATTAGCAAATTATAAACTGTTGAAAAAACCAAATAATTTTCTTATGATAATAAACCATTAACATCAAAGAATTTATTATCTTGTTTTGAGTTAAATTGGCCCAACTGTTAAACAGATGTAAACGGAGTCAATATAAATTCGTGCGTGGTGCTATTATTTTGACCGCAGCTGTATGTATATATATATATATAACTACAAAGCTATATAAAATTATTGCCGCGGCATAGAAATGATACGGATGCTTCCTTTTTAAAATATCACTCTCTTCTTTTTTTTTTTTTTTTTTTTGAAACCCTTATGACGTATAATAATTCAGCTGGATTGGATCCCTGTCCAGCTTTAAAAAACCTATAGGAATTGAAATAGAAATTTGCTCATATCTGAAAATAACTTAAATACTGATTTTGTTCTGTACTCCACTCCAAATCACCCAAAAATCGTATGTGACTGTCTGTGCCTATTAGTTCCATTAATCGCAATGAAGTTTCTATCTATTGTTGACATATCGGGAATGTTTTCTAGAGCGGAATTATAACTAACGTGATTTCTTTATTTGGTGGAGTTATTTTGTGTTTTGCCTGAAAGTGGTTACGAAAACTGTCAGATTGCAGAGCTTTCTATACATCATAAATGTTTAATTTATAACAACTGAACATATGTGGCAGTCCCCTTTTTCTTGCAACATTTTTGTGTATACTGCTAGTCCTTGAGGAATTGCATGCATCCTTTTTGTCACATGATACACATGTCACATGTTCGTCGGGCATAATCAAGTTTTCATGCCCGTGAATAGTTTATGCAACAAGTACCAACAAGTTCTGAAAACAGCATTTTTTGTTCGTATTTTCCATACAAATTTGTAAAAAAAATACTTCAAAATTTAAGCACTGAAATTATGGTAAACTTTCTTGATGCATGGCCAGTAACATTTCATTCAAAGTATAAATAATATGTAAAATAACACAATGTCTCCTTCATGCGAAGGGCAGTTATGCCCGATAATCGTTTACGTCAAGCCTACTCTCGTCCCAGGACGCAGCCGTCAACATTTCGAAATGTGTGTCCGTTGTCTTTTTTTTTTCTATGTGCCACAGTAACAGCATGTGGGCTCATTGCAGTCTGTTAAGCACTTAAGGAATTTTGGCCTCTGAATCGTTGGTCATTTCTTTGTCGTATGAGTGTGCACTTGCATTACTATCACTGACATCATCATCTCCATGGTCATGGAAAAGAATTGAAGATATTCATAAACACGTTCATTCATGTATGTTCATCTCATATTGTAGTCCTCCTTCCACTTATCAACACAAACAACATGCAGGAGGGCACGTGCTCGTAGATACATTGCCCCGACCACCACAGCAGATAACACTGATTGGCTCGAAACATCAGCAGACGACACAGCAACAATATCGAACAAAGATTACGAATTTCCACCCGTCCAAGCCGGAGAACTTTTTCGAGACTGAAAAGCGGCTACTGCCACAACAGTACCATCATGTGGAACAGGTAATGAAGAGTGCAGCAAACGCATTTGATGGCACAATGAGAACGAAGGAGAAACATCTCATGTATTTACAGCAACGTCCACACTATGATGATAGACGACCGCCACCACATCCACAGGAGCAACATCAGCAACATGCGACAAGACCAAGGTATCGGGAGCGTATAAAACAACAAACGCAACATCAATCGGCACACATTTTTGTCCTCAGCTCAACAGTGGCTCCACACGAATCTCCTGTCACAGCCCTGGCCCCCATACATCCCTCACAAAGCCCCCATTACTCCTCCAAATATCCACAGCACAGTCCCATACACCACGAATTGTATCCACGGCCAGAATTAGGCTCAGTCCCCTCCATCGGTCAGCAGGACTCACACAACAACAATGATGCGTCCTCACCTCCGCCGCCGTCACAGATATCATTTGGAGAACAGATACTTACAATTCCTGTACGGACTCTTTTCAGTGATTTGCGAAACATTCCACATAGGCATTATCCCCCATCGCCACCACAAACGTCTCCCAGTTTAGCGTATTCGAAATTGAACGGGTGAGTACAGTTGACATCGTGACTTCGACAGTAATAAAGTTGGTAAAGTAACGATTACTTCATACCCAAGTACACTGCTAGTGGATCTGAATGTGATGGACCCTTGGTTAAAAGATCATATCGTAGAAAATGCATATCATACATTGCATTTCTAGTAATAACAGCATAGTATTTAAATTAAAAACTTTCATTTTGAAAATGCAATAATAATGTAATCATATATTTCGCAGACCTTCAACACCGCAGTATGCCGATTATCCAGTAGATGAGCCCCAGCAGTCCTTGGACGAAGAACAAATCTATCCGCATCAACGATACGTGGAACCGTTAAAACCAACATTAGGACCTCCCTCACATGCCTACATTATAGTGACCACAGCAGCACCAACTCTACACCATTCCGTAGTCCAGGAAAATTACGGTTCTACAATTCGCCCCCTGCACAAAAACAAAGCAAATGTAAGATTACAGCCTGTATCGAAGGAAAAGAATGCAAACTATCCAGCAATTAGACAACCACATCCGACCGCTGGCTCCATAGTGACAATAACGCCAACGCCAAATAACTTGATTATCCAATCCGAACCAAAATATGTTTACGTCAATGAGGAATTTGGACAGAAGGTATCGACACCATCGATAAAGTTGAAGCCATTGAGTAAACATGAAAATAATAAACCAACACCCACAAAACACCACCTGCACGATGATACACCTTCGCAAGTCTTGGCACCACGACCACCAACTCATACAAACGACAATGGACTCAATCAAGCAGCGGCACAGCCTCCACAACGTCAACCATCCGTCATTTTATCAGATCCTAATGAATTGCCTGACATACGCACTTCCTCTCTGGCCGAGATACTCCACAAATTACAGGAAAGCAATCATTTGCCGCATACCTTAACACCCGATAACATTGACAATTCCATAAAGACACTTATACGCATATTGAACAATTTGAAACAAACCCAAACGATTGTGGCCAATCCGCCGCAGCATCATGAAACACCTCCACCTTCATCGCCCGACTACGATTACACAACCGGCAGTGAAGAGCAGCAGCCAAACCAGCACCCCCTGCACCACGACCTTAGCATATCACCGCCAGCAACTACTCCTAGTAAGTTCAATGTGTAGGTTAGCTATTCGCATGGCGATATTATTACTCATATACACATTACACCCTGTCATGTTATGATAATTTGTTGACTTTTCATTCTTTATTTTATGCGAAGATAAACATCCTGGTCCCAGCACTGGCCGCCCAGGCATTGACTATCCCAACTATGCTGAGATACCACAAACGTCGTTCGACTGCTCGCAGCAACGTTACAAGGGATTCTTTGGTGACCCCGAAACCAATTGTCAAGTGTGGCACTATTGTGATCTTAACGGCGGCAAAGCATCATTTTTATGTCCAAATGGTACAATTTTTAGCCAGGTAAGCAAAGTAGAGACAAATAATGTTACCGATTATAACAAGCATTTGTCAGATACCTACGATTTTTGCATATATGGAGTTACATAAAAACTGATTTTTCGTTTAGATTCAACGTATTGATCAATAATAAAAATCATAAATACGGAGCAGAATCTCCAAAATGGTCCAAATCGGTACTACTTGAACTAAGTGCATAAAAAAGATATCAGTTGGTTAGACGGCACATTACCATACTGTAGTTATGTTTCAAAATCTTGTACAATAGAATTTGAATTGAGTTTTTATAGCTGGTCAAAAATTTTTTTGCATTGAAATCACTAAAATTAAATAAGTACAAATAAGTTTGGCGCAACAACAAAATTGCAAAAATCAAAACGAGCAACATTTCAAATGTTTTTCAGGGCTAATTTAAAAGTGATGTAGCCGATATCAGCGACTGACGAACGTCGCTAATGTATATCCATCCTGATTTCCGAATCGATTTGAAATCAAATCGCAAAATGTTTACATTTCCCTGGCAAGACAAATATAAGTTCAAGACCAGTATTAATTCCTCAGAACAATCTGTTATATGACAATAGTTTCAAAAAGCGACTAGTCGAACCGGTAAATCCATACGAAAGTCGGCATACAATATCGGACAGAAAAAAGGTTTGCCGATTTGATTTGGAGGAGATGGGACAGCAATCCAAAATATACAAGCAAACTCAATTTCCAGTGTAAATGTAAAATAACATGAAACTTTCTTAAATAGATCTGTTGGAGCAATCAAACGATCAAAGGTGGAAAAATAAATGTTTCACCTTGGATCACAACGAGCAAGGCGTTAAGAAGGATTTTGATAAATGCAACAACAATGCTTCTAATTTCAGTCATAGTTCTCTTTCATTTCTTGACACGTGGATAACCTTTATATTAAAGAGATGTGAAATCCACCACCAATAATGTAGCGCACTTGTAGAAATATTTTCCTCAGGGCGCTGTACCATAGGTGGTTATCATACATGTATTTTGATCAATTCCATCATTAATTTTTCTATTACTCACGAATGCAAAAATAAGTAATAATAATATTACATTGCAATTTGTATGATGTATTTTGTAGCTAATCTGAAGGTAATTGGCTAACTGTATAACTAAGTTAGCCCGGAGTAAACATTTTTCATTTAAAAGCAGTAATATACGAGTTCCAACCCTCGTTAGAGGGCTTACGTCCGAATTACTGCATTTTGTTAATTTTCGCATCTAACATCTTCAATTCTTCCTTGAGTCAAAATATATTTCTTTTGTAGGAATAAAATGGAGCTGAATCGCAGTAAAGAAAAAAGCAAAGTTTTATTAAAAAATAATAGAATCACAAGTCCGTCCTCTTATCAACTTGAGGTGGATTTGAACTTCTATGGTAAAATGAAATTGAAATTCGCGCTGGTAATATAACACCAGTATACTAAAGTTGCAAAAAACGGAATAGTTCAAAAGTGCCTATCAAAGTTTAAAGAATGTTGTCTTTATAAATAAAGAGCTAAAACAAATTATTTTAAAAATGCGAGAATAACGAAAAAGGAATGAATTTTACGAAAATATTTTTGTTTCGTAAATCCAAAATAAACCCAGTATGTAGGGGAAATGTAAGCAGTTGAAATCTGGCAATACCGACCATTACCTATGACAATGTATATCCAATCCAAATTTTTAAAACATTTTTTTGTAGTTTTCTATACATAAGCATAAATACCAAAAAGTACGTTAGAATCTATAAAACGCTTCTTACTTAAATGATTAACATCTAATAACATTTTAATAATGTTAACAATTGCACGATAGAGTGCACACGCTTTAAGGCCCTACATCATATCCTCATACTGCACCATTCAATAAATAATAAGTGTTGCACGAATGGAAGCAAACATATGTTGTTTCGGAGATAAGAAAAAGGCAAGAAACATAATAAGAAGAAGCATAACTACGACTTTATTCACATCACCGAATAGCATGCAACGCATATGGGAAAATTAGGGAGCACAATATATAAAAGCAATTCAACGGAATGAGAAAACTTATGTGGCATTTCTACCACAATGAATGCTCTTAAGAATATCGGACGGATTTTAATGTATTCTCTTCATCATTTTAATAGATAGCTTTGACTTGCGACTGGTGGTTCAACGTTAAGTGCGCAACCACAGCACAATTGTATGTCTTGAATGAACGTCTCTACAAGTACATTTTGCCATTTACACCCAAATTTCCAGAGGACTATAGCGGACCATTGGTGGACAAGTAAGTGCATCATCAAAATTGTCATTTGTATTGTTGTTATGGGTTGTCGCCCTTTCTCACAGGTACTTGGCCATGAAATTCCAAGAGATGGAAGAGAAGATGCGTTTGGAAAAGGAGAAGGAACTAGAAGAATCACCTGCAGGAAATGAACAACAACAGGAACAGACGTCGGAAATCAACAGAGAGGAAAAGCATTTTGAAGATACAACAACCGAGAAGACTTCTTTACAGTCATCGGTTGCACCACCGGAACATAAACCCGAGTCCATCAATTCTCATGTGAGCGAACAAAGTTCAGAACGTAATTTGCTAATAGACGATGAAGTTGATGACATATCGCAGCGAGGCTCAATCGACACATTCCATAGTACCACCATTGCGCCTATGACTGCAACTGCTAAGCCAAAAGAGCTTCCATTAAGTCTGCGACCAATTGTCGTCTCATCGACACTGGAACCAGAATTCGAAGAATACGATCAGCATGACGATATCAAGATTCGTGGCGATAACATACTCACAAACAAGACTGAAATAAGTAACCAACATAAGAACCCAAAGGATTCAGTCATAAATGTTTCCTCTCCGCAGACCGACGCGAGAGGGAACGATATGAAAATTACTGTTGAAAAAGTTGAAGTAATTGAAATTAAACCAGATGGAGCTACCGGTCATCTGATACGAGAAATGATAATGAATAGCGAGAACAAGTAGTACCAAAACTCTGAGGTGGTATAAACGGAATTATGTCGCTTCAATATGTAAAAAAAAAACATTAATTTTTAACAAAATTATTCAAATAGACTGAACTCAAAATTTTCTTCCGGCAACTGTTTCCGAAGTATTAGACCTAATCATCTATATATTTATATATACAATGACAAATTATTTATAACTAAATCTATACACTTCGATTAGCACTGGAACGAGAAACACCGTGGAACTTCATCGTAGAACATTATTTGGATCTATATGTATTTATACCAGTCGTACGGATCGAAGAAATCACGCCTTACAGTAAGTCGTGATCTTGGTAGTGGAGCAACTTAATGTGCCTTTAACAATTAGCAAATGTATCTTAGCGGCAAGTAAGCATGAGTGTTTTTGTGAAAAGTAGTCTACTATGAAAGTATTCAATTCTTAAGATCAACGAAAACTTGCCATATTTAACTTGTTTGTCCATATATTGTGCACGTACACTAAATATAACATTATTCAGTTCTCAAGTTAAGTATTTACTTCGGAACTAGGATCAGAAATGTATATGTAATACTTTAATTCGTTTGTACTGTTTATGATTACTATGTTATAATGCTGTGCAGGCTATGTAAATATGAGTGTATGTACTATTATATTAATATACTTTATTAAAATACATGTATCCTCTAATGTTTAATATAAATAAAATATAATTTATGTACCTTTAAGATGATGTTGAGAGGCTTACCTTTAGACTTTTCTTTAAACTATCTCGCGACAGCTTTATATTTTCCAATGTGATGCAAACATCATCAATGTGTTTCTTATTCTGAAACACAGAAGAAAAATAATTAGGTGGTTAAGCCAGTTGCATATCTCCTGAAGCCTTTGGTACATCCTTACCCAATCAAGCAGTGTGCTGTAACCGTGATGCTGGTGATCGTAACGAGCACATTCAATGCAACACACGATTTTGCACTTTAGACAAAAGCGATCACTTAAGCGGTGGTTATGACGTTTGCAATGTTTGGGCTTCGGAATGCCCTCTACACCCGTAGCCATTTTTTCCGTGGGTGAGTGGAAGCTTTGTAATGAGTGCGTTTTTAGAATTTTGCTATTGACGTGAATGCTATCGAAGCAACGCTTGCACAGATATACTTTACATTGGCGACATTTCCCCAACGCCGGTACAACTTCACATTCCGTGCACTTTATTGTCGAGGGGGCCACAGCTGCAGCGCCCATTGCGGTGTTGCTAAAGCGCATCACACTGTTGTTTTGGGTAGTCATCAATAAACTGTTATTTGCCGAATCATCCTTTCGGTAGTAACGCAAATGATTCAACTCGCCCAACAGAAAAAAGTTCATATCAAAATATTCACGAACCGGAACACGTGAGATAAGTCGAAGGTTTCGCACTGGTATCTCTACAGGCTTTAGGCATGTGTGACATATCAAATTGTGACGATGTTGGTAGACGCAATTTTCACACATATTATGGTTGCATGGCAAAAGCATTGGCCGATTGCTTTTGGTATGGGTATCTGCCGAAACAAAGGGAAATTGTTTGTTCAATTTCAAAATTTGAAATTCAATATTCAAGTGAGCCAAGCTTCCAATATATTTTGTAGTGTATGGGATGAATCATTTTTTTTTTCCAGTGGGATTTCATGACAGACATTTCATTTCGACATTTGAAAAAAAAAATAATATTTGATAAGTAAATGTAAATAGTAGTACTTTTGATTGATACTAAAGACTACCCTATAAAAGTACTTATCAATGAATCATCACTCAAATCGCTAGCTCAGAATTAAACAAGCTTTTGAAATTTGAACATGGATTTTGTGTAGATTTGCCAAATGCGGTTTAGGGGAACATCTTTCTTGAACGTGAAAAGTAATTAGTGATGTTGGCAAGAACATAATAAGTGATTGATCTGCCAATATCTGTCTATATCTATTTATATACATTTCTTTATAGCCTATATTTATAGTGTTTTTCATCATAACTGTTGAAATATGTAACGTTAAATTGCTCCCGTTAATGCAGTCACTAATCTCACCAATAAAAGTTGGCAGCAAATATGAAAGACCGCAGACTCGCTTGAGTATGTGAGTACGATAATTACTCCATCTGCTCCACTGCTTGGATCTAACCCACTTCACACCGGTACACATCGCCTATGACCTAGATGAAGTGCTTTCATCCGCTGAATTTTACGACCAACCAAATTTAAAAAAAAAAAAAACATAGGGGGCAATTCATTAGTGAAATCAAGCTTTAAGTATATTGTAAGTATCTTCGACAAATTTAACACGAACTACACTAATATATACAAAACAAATGCACATAAAGACCAATCTGGAGCGAAATAAAACCTAGCTGACGAACAACTAAGAACGGATCAGCGCAGCGCCATTTGTATTTCCGCCGCCAGCTTTATAGCTTGTAATACATATAGTATCATAACATCAACACTATACAACTACCTGATAGCCAAATTGAATCCTCCTATAATTACCAACTGCCAAATAGTTTGAACATCCTGTTTATGTGTGGAGCTCTAAAACAGCATGCCTTAGGGCTATTGAACCTAGACTAGACTATGGGATGACCGGAATTATAAATTTCGTTAAAGATCTTATAGTTCTCAGCAAACCATGGTGTCACAATATTCAATAGAATAATGACAGCACATTTGACTAAAAGTATTTCTATAAGGATTGGCGTGGCTCAGTCCCAACCGTGTGATATATAGAATGTCAAAGAATCAGCACAACACTTGATTTACCATAGCAAAAAGCACGAAAAAAGCAAAGAGAAACACAGGAAACATAATTCCCGATCATCAGCTTAGTTTTAGGAAGGACCACAACACAATAAAACAACTCATTTGAACGCAGCGAATATTGCTGTGTCGCGTTTCTTGGTTTTGCACAAGTCTTTGATAAATTTTGCCACGAAAGTCAAAAATTCAAAATCAGAAAGGATCTACTGAAGAAAATATACGAGTACACACTTCTTCACTCCTACCTGGAAAGCCTAAACTTTAATGAAAAATGTGATGGCTACTACACGGACACTTTTTCCGTATTAGCCGGCGTCCCTTTATGGAGCGTCACCAGCTATAAAGCCACTTCATAGAATCTAACAATTCCTGGGGAAAAATGTGTATACTTTTCAAGCAACTCTTAAGGGATTGGCCAGAAAGTGATTTCAGTATTTTTGCTAAAAGCAAACTTGAAATATTCTATTCAAATAATTAATTCTAACTGGGGTGGAAGCATTATGGGGCAATGCCCTACCATGAAATATAAATGACCTACTTTAAAAATTACCAATAACTAAGGTAATGCGCTAAGTAAACTGCATTGTGGCGCACGAATCGTGCTACTGTCAAATGTCAATTGTCTATGGGGGTCATTATTTAAAGATGTTAACCGGTCATGGCGAAGCTCCAACGAAAATGACCGGACAAATTAATATATAGCAACTCCACTTTCCGCTGACCTCTGAGGTCAGATGACCTGACTGCACCGAACTTTTTTATGGGGTTATATCAAGCAATTGAACCAGTCCATTAAAACAATAATTGAGGAGATTCCATAATGAATAATTTTCTGATCAGTTGTATATGCGCGAAAGAGCATGGATGTCCTTTGCGGTGTATCATCTTCAAAACCAAATAGTTATATAAAATAAAATTGAATTTTGTATACAATAAAAAAAATATAGATAAAATATCTCCATAATGGACGCTCCCAGATCAGGAGATTTAATTATTGTTAATCCCCGTGCAACAGTTAGGGAAATAGCTGATATATTCAAAAAATCGGTATCAACCGTTCACGGGGTCATAAAAGATCTCGGATTTGTGAGCAACCTTGATGTGTGGGTACCTCACTCCCTCACCGAGACCAACCGTCTGAATCGCGTTGACATCTGCGATAACTAAAGATAAGAAATAACAAAACACGATTTCTGAAACACCTCATCACAGAGGATGATAAATGGATAGTCTACAACAATGTAACGCGGAAAAGATCATGGGGGAAACCAAATGAGCCTCCTCAATCCACCTCTAAAGCGGACCTTCACTCCAGAAAGGTAATGTTGTCGATATGGTGGAATGTCAAAGGAGTAGTCTTTTTTGAGTTGCTCCCAATAAATCAATGAAGAAACTGTGACAACATATTGCATAACGTCGCTAAAAGATCGTAAGTAAAATTTCGTTTACACAACTGAAGTAAAGTTAGTTTAATTGCTGCAAAAATGTAAATTATATAATAGGCCAATATAACCAAGCCAATCTCTAATTTTTAATGGACAAAAATATATGCCTTTCAATGCAGAACATTTTTGCTGTAGGAATAAAAACACAGTTTTTGAAACAAAAATTTATATAAACGCATTCAGAAAAATTAACACCTACCAATCTACACATATACTTTTAAGGTTCTACATTAATTGATCATGCAGTATTTTGTGTTCACGCTGAACCTACTGAAATACTGCAAAAAAAAAAAAAAAAAAACAAAAAACAACAAATTTATGAACTGCTAAGTCGAATAGGGAAAGTAAACTACGTTCATTGACGAATTTGTCAAATATTTACTGGTGTTTTTTTTTAAGTTCAAATTATTTATTCATTTGTAATTCATAGTGTAATACAAAAGCCTTCTTGACCGATACAGTATATTACATATCCATAATATCCTGAACAGACACATTATTCATGATACTTATATATAAATTTAATATTAATACATATACACAATATTATAATCACAAGACCTGGAGAGCCAAGCCATAAACTATCAAAGTATAAATAAAAATATAAATTATATGCTAGTTAAGTTTTAACAAGTCCCGTGAAAAATAAAAATTAAGAACAGAAAAAGGCGCATCTCAATTGTTTAATATGTTAATATTTGCAACTACTTAAAAACATGCAATCAAACATATCCGTAGTAATATAGTAAAAGAAGTAATATGAGCGAGATTTATGTATCCGAAAAATGCTCAAGCAGCTTCAATCGAAAAACATTATTAGAATGTGCAAAAAATGTATAATTTTTTTTATATGTGTTGCGCTAACAATTACAATGGAACCCTTAAATACACCCAAAATGCTCCAGAATTCTGTTTTATAATTATTTTTTCTTTATCCGATATCGCTAAAGACAACTTCCCTTAATTTTATTTACTTCAAGCCACTCTCTTTCAGAGTGAAAAATTTTACTAACACCTGTGAAAAAATAACTAATTTCAATGCTGCTGATTATAGATCTGTCTCTGTACTGCCGACTCTAGCGGAAATTTGAGAAATTTTGGTTAGACGTCAAATATGCCATTATTTGAACAGAAATATCTTTGTAGATTAGATTGAGGACGCGTCCGTAACAAAACAAAAAACTTTAATCGGAAATCTATTGCGAGCCAAAAAAGGAAAAAAGAATTGTGATAAGAGAGTGTGTAAGGGGAAAATGTGAAGCAATGATATAAGGATACCTCAAGCATTTCTTCAAAAATAAGATGTATCTACCAAGCACCGATTCATCCTCGTGTAGCGGTTATTTTGAACAAGCCGCAGCGGTAGCTTAAAATAACTTGTTATATTTCTTTATTACTTTTATTTTCATTTTCTGGTGAGGTAGCGAATGCGACAACGGTCTTTGTCTACCAACCGACTTGAGGGACAAATTCGCTTTTTTAGGATTTTTAAAGCAAAAGTGGATATAGGACGGTTGGCCGCTTCAAGAGATATTTTCATTCTTGCCTACTTTCATCGCATTTCTCACTTTATGAGTTTTAAATTCTCCACACAAATTTTTCTTATCTGGCAGCCAAAATTTTCTATTTGTTTGGAAAGCCTTCTCAAAATTATATGTTGTACTCGTATTATAATATAAATGAAAATCAATTTTAGAATACATTGGAAGATATTTGGAATTAAAATCACCCAAAGCGCACAGTTATTATTTTAAGAAATAATTCACGATCATTAATTCATTATTACTGGTATTTTATACTGAATTTTGAAGGCGAATTTTTTTTTTTTGGCAATTTTGACAATGCGGTACAAAATTTGTTTTAAAATCCATGAGTATTATTATGTTGTTTCGGAAAGTAACATATTTCAGAGTTCTATTTTGGAATTCATGATAATTGCTATGAAAGTGAAGTCGTTTGAATATGAATGTGGAGCGTATTTTCTTTCATTCCGTAAAGAACCGTCTTCGAAAGAGCTCTTCATTTAACAATGCGCCCTTGAATAAGGATTTTGTATAGTTTTTATATAGGAAAGTGCTGTGATACACAAATATTGTATTATACAGACCTTCTTTTATTTTCATTTTTCATTTCATTTATTGAACAGTCTTGTAATTGTACAAAGTACATAAAATAAATACTACTGGAATTGAAAAACAAAAACAAAATATAACTTAGAATATAACATCAAATTAACTAGTAACTATTTACCTATATGGAGGGAAATAAAAACAACGAGAAAAAAATAAATATTGAATGAAATATATAGGTCAGGCCAAATTGCAAGGTTTTTTTTTTTTTTTGGTTAGTAAATCAGTATGCATAAATTGATATAAATACTACTCCAAAAATTAGGAATTTTCTTACAGAGAAAAATTTCTTGACACGCACTTCTGTTTTTCGGCAGACACTTCTCACATAATAAAGAGTTTTGGAATACTTTTTCATATAAGAAAGTTTTGGAAGCTATCCTACGGTTAGAGAAACATGTTAGCGAAGAATTTTCATATAAAAAATGTACACTGAAAATCAAGGCGACATGTAATATGTAAATCGATATCGTTTTCGAAAAAATTAAAAAATTCTTTAGTGTTATAGTTAAAAAAAAAGAAAAAATAATGGGATTGCAACAATTTTGTTGCTTAGGTCAATTAAATTTTTCCAAAAGTTGGCAATCCTTACAAGCGCCGGCATCAACAGTTGGCTGAACCCGGACGAAAGCTACTGCCAACTAACGGTACCTCCCACTTAGAGAATAGATCATATTACCTTGGTCTGAAGCACTTACCTCCCAAATCATAGTTGTACGAATATTCACTCCGGCATTCGGGACAACGACAACAATTTCTCAACGTATTGGCCACAAACTTCCGATCGAACAGTTTCATACACGACGCATTTTTTATCATGTTTGCAATTTCCCGTCCAAAATGTCGCTTTTCTATTGGTCTTTTTTAAGGATTGGTTTTTAATTGTGTGAATCCGAATCGAACTTGACCGGCAAAACGGCGAATTGCAGTTTATAAGCTTCCCGTACGAAATACTCACAAAACAAAAGTGAAAACCTTGCTGGCGCAGATGTAAACAAAAACAAACGAACAAATAGTTTGCAATGAGGAACGATGCGGAATAAAACACTGACGACAATGTAGAGCTTCTTCAGGCAAATTATCACAGTACACTTAGAGAAATAAGGACTTGAAGCTCTTCAAAATGTTCATTAGATAAAAGACAGAAGTGAAAATAAAATAATTATTGTAGTTGTAGAGTATTAGTTCGTGTAGTATTCTTAGTGATGAAAGTCGTCTTATTGATCACGAAGACAGATCTTTGACCAACTTTAAAGAAGTAGTTAACCGTTTGTTATTAATACAAACGCCCACGAATAGAGTTGAATTGAAGCATTCAGTCCAGTCTGTCAGCGAGTCGTTCTCTTTACCTGCGAATTCTAGATTAAGATGTATTTATATAGGTGCGACACGACGAAATGCGGCTAACTGTCAAGACATTGTGTACATAGGTATATGATTGCACGTACAAATATGTCAAAGTCACATGGAATTTTCCTCCAGGTGCTTGAGCATCTGTCGTTAGCTTTGCTAAACTTCATAATAATGAATGTTTTTATTTATAGCAACGCAACACTAATTTCGTACATAGATCATGTTTTAAACGAAATATTTTATTTAGTGGTAAAAGTGGATGCATATAATTTTTTATGGTGAAATAAAATGTCATTTTACTGTTTCAAATGGAACACAAACTTTCAATGATAGTGCTGCGGCAATTGTTGGCATCCGTGTTAATGTCTCCCACATACAATTCCTTTTTTCACTTCTTTCATATATTAGCAAAGAACTTGCATCAAAAAGATCATATTCATAAACAAGAGAAACCCATTTCCTTATGCTGCTAGAAAATATCTCCTTCATAATAATTCCGGCGAGTAGCTAGAACATCCGAACAGTCAACATTGCCAGAGCAGAATTTTATACAATTATAAATACGCTTTTTTTCTTGGTATAAATACGTGAGTGGACAAAATGTACGATTTTTGTGTTTATCTTTATACATTCTTCCAATACCATCGACATTACACAAGACTCATTTGTGATTTAATGTAAGGAAACATTTATAAACACTGGTACACATTGATTTTTTATGGCAACACTTGGTGGGCGTTTGTTTTTTTTTCTACTCGCCGGATTTATAACGACACGGGTTGAGCGAATCGTTTCCTCTTATTTATTAATATAAGCTCTTTTGTGTTAAGGGGCATCTAGACACATCAAACGGTTGGACAAACACGGCATATGTATTGGTAAAATACATTTTGCGTTGCATACAGACATGTCAAACATAAAACTTCAAACATTCATTTTTATAGTTACGTTGAAGTGTAAACACGTGCAGATTCTTATCGGCTACTTCTTTTTTTTTAGTGTAGCAGGAATTCATTGTTTGGTACAGATATCTATTTTTTGAATATGGCTTTGCCTTAAAACAATAATATTAATATTTAGAAGATCATATGTATGCTTGATTTAGTACTAAAACGAAATTGTAACATAGGAAAGCTACAATTAAAACCTATGTATTGAGAAGTTCGGCTACTTCTTATTTTTTGTTTTGTGTTCATTTTTCATATTTCTGTTGCTGTACTCCTTACTTTTCACGTTCCACAATGCCGGTAGAGAAATGCGATACAGACACACCAACGTTGACGCCTCGTTTGAAGAAATATCAAAACTTTTTGATATTGCTTCAAACATGATACAGATGTATACATGTGACGTTTTTCACTCACACACTCTCAATGTTTGTCAAACCGTTGACGTGTCTGTATGCCCCTTTAGTGTTTGTTCTGTATTTTAAGACGATTTTGGCATACGATTGTTGCCTCACAAAACAAAAGTATGAAAAAAAAACAATACGCACACACACACATACAACATACAATAAACGAATGTCAGAATTTTATATTCTTCTGTCCGAATTTATAGTAGATAGATAGATACTGTCAAAATTTAGTTCGATGCGAAACTTTTCGCCGCTACGAAAGTATTCACCAAATCGATACAATTGCAAGTCGCAGGTGCTTTCATGTACTAAATCTTGAATCTTAAAAAATCTGAATCTGAAAATATACGTATGCTATTTTTTGCGTATTGGTATTGGTCGAATTTGTTTCAAGTACAATGGAGTAAAAGTAGGTTTTGTCCAATTTTACCCTTGTGAATCGTTGGATTTGGTCTTATGACCTAACTACAATTTAAATGTTTGAAATGTATGAGAAATGGATTCAATTAAAAAAAAAATTGAAAAGTTATCAAACAGTTTAAATTAAAATTCGTTAACTATCATTTGAATGGTAGAAATGGAAATGAAAACAATTTGCGTAAAAAAATTACTTTCACGGCAGTAAATTAAAAGTACACTGCTCACACATCGTATTATTATTTTTATTTACTAAAAAACTGAATACAAAAACACAAACACATCGCCGGATTCACCTTTAACATACAGGGTGGCGCACGAATTGTGATGTGGTGTAACAGTAACTGTCAATGGAGACCGTTATTTAAAGGTGCTGAAGGAGTTCTTTTTTACCCAAAACCAGACCGGTTAAGGCGAAGCTCCAACGAAAATTCCCAAACAGGTTAATATACACAAACTCCACTTTCCGTTGGCCGCAAGGTCACTTAACCCGACTGTACTAGACAAAACGAAACCAAGGAATTTGACTGAATTGAAGCAGCCCATTAAAACAATAATTGAGGCAATCCCGAATAGTCAGGTAAGGTGTATTATATTCAAACCAATTAGTTATATGAAATAAAATTTAATTTTGTATGAACTAAAAAAATAAATAAATTAAAAAAGAAAAATTGAGTTTCTTATTGTAGCACAATTGGTGCGCCATCCTGTAGTAGTAAAAAATAGTTTGAATAGAGTACGCTGGGATTTTACGTGACCCTTACCCACGCAGTGCAAAATACTCTGGGAAATAGGAGCTGACAATTTTGGGAAATATCGATTCTTTTCCAACCAGAAGATAATTAATTTAGTACGTCAGTATGGGACATTCTCTTCACTGGCGAAGGTGAGGTCCTCTACTGCTCTATAGGAATTTACCAACCGGCTACAATGCGACTCTACATTCCAGCACGAAGACGCAACAGTTTCAACCAGCAACCCTTGTGATTATCACACGGTTTCCTACGCCACTAGCTGAACTGCGGCTGTGGAGATCCCAGGTTAGTGGAACTGCCGACATTGCAAAGATGTAGTACCCTCATCGGTGGAAAGCAAGAGAAGTGTTCAAACTCGACCCACTTGATGATAGTAAACGGCAACCATGAAATGTAGAAGGTAGACATTTAACAACATTAATTTTGGCGATTGAATGCTCCGCTTCAGAAATATTAACATGTATACTAGCGATTTTTTTAATTTGTTTAATTTTTGAACATTGTTTGTCTTCGTAAAAAGAAAGAATACTATTTTGCCCAATTCCTTTGGAACCACCCAAAAGAGAAATAATTTTCGCGGTTGTACGCTTTTTCTAATTTTGCGCACATCTACTTTAACAAAATTGCATACAATTCAGACACCGTAACATTACGTTTGATTGAGTAAAGTTACTTTACAATATTTTTAAATGCACCACCTATCCTGAGGGAACTTCGGAGGCCAATTGTGGTTAACTCTACTTGGTTAACATTGTTGGCCAAAATGTATTTTTGAAGTCAATTAGCTGTGTTATTTCGGTACCCCATGAGGAAAATACGTAAAGACATAAAAAATTGGAAAGTTGTCATTTCAAAAATAAGAAGAAAAGAACAAATCTGTATTTAAAAGTGTAAAAATATTCTTTTGTTGGTTAGGTTAGGTTAGTTCGGTGTGGCAGTCTGAATAGGCAGACTCACTTAGACTATATAGTGCATTTTAATACCACGGAAACTAAAGATATGGATGTCCTTAGTTTCCTCCGTTGACCTAGCTCTTAAATCGGATAATATCTACATCGTCCAGATCTTATAGGTCCCTAAGGAAATAATAGCCCAGTATTGATCCCCGCCTGTTCGCCAGAGCGGGACAATTGCAGAGAAGATGTTCTGTCCTCCTCTTCACCCCTACAACTCCTGCAGAAGTCACTAGTCACAACCTTCAATCTCAGTGCATGTCTTCCAATCAGAAGGTGTCCCGTCATGACGGATACAAGCAATGAGACGTCGGGTCTTGATGGCGGCAGCAGTGCGTGTGAACGCTTCAGATCTAGGCGAGACCACATCCGTCTGGATTGATTACAGCCCGGACAGACGCCCACCTACCATTTGCTGCTAAGTGTACTCCATCTCGCAGTAGGAGCTGGCAATTGGCTAGAGGCATGCCCACGGACTCCAACTTGGCTGGAGGTAAGGTTGTCCCTAGTCTTGCCAGCTTGGCTGCTCTGTAGTTCCCTGGTATGTACCTGTGGCCCGAAACCCACAAGGGGAGAATGTTGAAATGCTGAGCCATCTCGTTAAGAGATCTGCGGCAATTCAGGGCTGATTCTGCCACTTCCTTAATGACCAAAATTTCGGCCTTGCAAACACTACAGCGATCAGGTAGCTTTCTGCTATGCTTAACCCAGGCCTTTGGAGTAGACCCCGAAACCTACCTGATCATTCCATTTTGAATCGTTAGTGTAAAACTCGTCATACAGTTTTATACCAGGAGTTCTACATTTCCATGTACCTCTATCTGGTATAAGTGTATGGTACTTCTTGTCGAACGGTGGTTCAGTCAGAGTGTAGTGAGTAGTGCCTGTTCTGTCAGGCATGTTGAGAATCACACTGTGACCATAACCACTGTTCGACCACTGTGACAGCTCTCTTAGTCTTACCGCCGTAGCTGTGGCAGTCTGCACACTAATTATGTCCAGGAATTGTAAATGCAAAATTACATTTAGTGCATCGGATGGGGTGGTGCGGAGCGCACCCGTGATGCACAGAACTTGTTCAGTATCCTACAGTATGTGTACTTTTCAAGAGTATTCCACCAGATGATACTGCAATATACAACCAGTGAACAATGCCAAGCGTTAATCCCCATTATTTCCCTATTGCCCTCTTGCACGCATATAGCGTCACTGTCTGACATTTAGCTTCTTGTCCAATAATACACCAAGGTCCGCGAAAGGAATTTCAGTACCTCGCAGGGAGATAGGATAAACAGGTGGAATCTTGTACCTCCTGGTGAACAGAACTACTTCGGTCTTATTTGGGTTTACTCCGACACCGTTTTCTCCGCCCACTTCATTACGGTGAGAAGGGCTCTTTGAAAGATATCTCTGTTCCCAAAAACTTCCCCCTAACTGCTATCGCCACATCATCCGCGTATACGACAACCTTGAGACCAGCCTCCTCTAACACTGTTTAGAGCGAGGTCCCATATTAGTGTGGACAGAACACCAACCTGGGGTGTTTCTCTACTAACAAATCTGTTCAGGTGCGACGACCCTAATCTAGCCCTGATACGTCACTTCGTAAGAAGATCATACACTAGCCTCCTAATGTTGACGTCTACTCTCAGGTTTGATAGTGCTGCAACTATCGCATCAGGAGAAACGTTATTCTATATCTAGAAAGGCTACCAAACATTACTCTTTGACAGCGAGTGAACATTCGATGAATCCGACCAAGTCGTGCAGGGCAATCTCAGTAGACCCTTACAATAAGCATGTTGTCCATCCGACAACAGCTTCCGGTCTACGCTCAACCTAAGATAGCTGTTAATGAGTCTCTTCAGTGTCTTGACGATAAACGATGACGGGCTGATAAGTCTAAAATCTTTTGGTCCCGTATGGGAGGTTTTCCCGGCTTTGGGAATAAAGACCACCTTGGTCTCCCTCCACGTAGCAGGGATGTATGTTAGGTCAATACAGCCGATATAGAGCTTCTCAAGCCATGGAATCAGCGTATCAGCCACCGCTTGTAGTTCACCCGGCGAAACCATGTCCAGCCAGGGTGACTTAAAAGGTTCGAAGCTTTTAATTGCGCACGCTATTCTGGGTTTGGTTACGATTTCCCTGGCAATAGCCGACGGAAAATGAATATCCAAGAGTAACTCTAGGATGTTGTCCAATCATCCTAAGATAACCTACCGTGCACGGTATCGAGGCCAGTATTTTCCTTAGCCTTGCGGCTTCGGAAGTGTTTTCAACTTTGTTGCAGAATTCACTCCAGGACTTCCTCTTAGCCTTCCTTAATGCACCCTCATATTCCGTAAGTTTCTCCTTGTAGTTGTTCCAGCCCTGTGAAGCCCTCGTGGACTTAGCCTTGTTGAAGAACTTCCTACAGCATTTCCTGAGATCTACGAGTCCCAACGACCACCATCGCGGTCGTTGCTTGCCTCTGGCCTCACCCTTAGGGCATGAGACCTGCAGCGAGCCATTCAGACCCCTTGTGACCTGACCCACAGACCACTCGATACCCTCGATGGCATTAATGTCAGGCATCCTTGAAAAGTTCCTGTTAAATACTTATTCATGTCTGCTTTCCTGATATTCAGTAGATAAACAGTCCTTTGAACCCTTTCCAGTCCACTCAGACAGAAGCTGATATAACGGTGATCTGAAAAGCTATGATTATCCAAAAATTTCCATTCACCAATCCTATCAGCTAGTCCCTCAGAAACAAGGTAACATCGAGCACATCTTGTCTATCTCTGGTGATGAATGTAGGTTCATCACCCCTGTTGTGTTAATTGTTAATTGTTAGGTCAGTCTTACAATATACTCAATAAGTGACTCACCCCTGTCGTTGATATCGGTACTTCCACAGATTTGATGGTGCGCATTGACGTCACTGCCCACAATCAGGTTCTTTCCAGCGGTTTTGGACCGCTTCCACCAACGTTTTCAGAGCACCTGAAAGGATGTCCGTGTCATGTGCCATGTACACCGAAGCCAGCCAAATTTGGGAATCGTTGTATTCTAGTCTAGTCACTGCCATATCTTTACTCTTTTTGTAAGGAATTCAGATTTTTGTTCCTCGAATAGTTATTTAAAACAAAATTCTTGATACTCGGGGTGATGAAATATAACTTCAAGTTCATCTACAAATTTATTCCAAGGAAAAAATAAACAACTTTGAGAACAGAACATCACTAGTTCTACAACTGTAATTAATTGTATTTTATCTCAATTAAAACATTGCATTTTAAAGTTGTAAATCTTCAATCGTTACTTTCTAGTTGTAGCAAACTCAGAAAACAAATTGGAAGAAAAGTTAACAAATATAATAGAAATATGGAAACTAATTAATCTTCGGGCCGAAAAGTTAGATTTGGGGTGTGTTTTCCAGATACTTCGAAAATCTTTAACTGGTTTATAAATATAATTGACTTAAGAAGCCTTTTAGCCTTTTGAATTTCAGTTCTAACTTTAAATAAGAGTAGTTAAAAACAATTCAAGCTCTTCAGATTTCTATGACTAAACTATATTGAAAAGTGTATCACTAATTTCTCTTACGAGATATCGATGCTCTAATTTTGGCAATATTCTATATTTTCGTGCCAAGCACTCGTGTTAAATATTTTTCAATTTTAAATTAGAAATATATAAAAAGTAGTGACACTTTAAACAAGATATAAATATACACAGTGTTTCTATTTTTAATTTTAAACCTTGATATTTTGCTAACTAACTAACTATAATGGTAAAAACTCTACATAGTTTTAAGCCTTCGAGATTGTCTCAACTTTTTTAATTTAAATTTAAAATTTTCGAACAAAGGTGCAATAAAAAGAGAGTAACAGTAATAGTAAGAGAGTAAGATTACAGCAATGAGCTTCCAAAGATATCAAAAAGATTCGCAACTTATGACGCAAAAGTACTGAAAATTTGGAAAATCATCGATTAAATTAACATGGGCTTGGCTTAGGAAACTTATGATTTTTATTAGTTATTATCTTAAATAAGGTGCAAATAATTCTCTTCGCATTTGTAATTTAATGATATAAGGTACGTTCCAATGATATAAGGTGCCAATGATATCTTTCAGATAACATACGATAAGAGAAAAGACGACCTTTTTATGCGAAAGAAATGAATGTAGAAATAAGGTGTGTTTCACATTTATAAGGCCACCCATAAATTTGCTTTATTTGTGTACCGGTACATTTTTTTATTGTAGCGATGTTCTATCAAAATACTTGTCTGGACGAAACAACTGTGCAAACAAACTTTTTTTTATTGCGATAATTGTTTTTAGCGTGTTTCACAATTATAATGCCAAGTACAATTAGTGAGTTTTTAAAGGCGCAAGCGATAAGATCATTATTTGTGAAGAAGTGGTAAAATTCAGTAATAAAACAGTCATTCCACGAGAAAAAATTTCCAAATATAGTCCAAGTGTCAAAATCGTCAGAATTGTATTAACAAAACATTTACATAACGCGTTTTTATTTAAATAAACATATTACATCCGGATTTTGTAACATTTATAAAACTAAATTTATTTTTACAATTGAAGGACGAGACAGCAATTTTAATTGTCATCCCATACTCATGTGGTAATTAATTAGACAAATTAACTTGGTAGGCATTCTTATATATTATATAATAATTTACGGGGGTATTTAGATATTTTCGTAAGATTGACCAATAAAATGTGATAATGTATACGGAAATAATGGTTAACATCTATTTGGTTTTCGCTTTTTATGTTGTTGGTATGCATTATGTTGCATTATCCTTTCATTACGATTGTGTTCATTATGTAGTAACATAACGACTTTTTGATGCGGACGTAAGGTAGAAGTTTGTGCAGAAGAGACTACTAAAAACTTTCCTTTCTCTGAAAGCTGAAACTGATCATACTTCGGAAAAGTTAGGCCTGTGGATGACTCGCAATAACCTAAGCATTAACCCTTTAGAAAATAAAGCGACGTTCTTTTCACACTGTGTAAATTATGATTTGAATTTGGGCTAAAAAGACTTATCAATTGAGCTCGTGCACAGTTTGCATTATCTTCAAGTAACCCTTGATGCTAAGCTGTGTTTCGATCAGAGTCCTGTCACTTCATATGGCGTTTGCTGTGGCATTGAGTAGTCAATGCACTTTACCATGCCAAATAATTTGTATTATCTTGACTTATATGCAGGAACGCTTAAGAGCCATAACGCTTAAGTATAAACCATTACAGAAATTTCAATCAGACCTTTAGCTACATCCTTAAAGCACAAAATAAACAAAGTTATAATTTTAATTACTTAATTATTATATTAAATATAATATATCTTACTGTCTTACTTAGTGTCTTTCGTTTAAAAATTATGAAGGAATTGTTGACTTTTGCCAAAGCTGGTGTGTGTATGTGAGGTTTCTCAAGGGAAGGGGCAGTGCAGGCCATTTGCAAGATAGATTTTATTAAACGCCTAATACTTGTTAAACAGTACAGAATTTAGCATAGTAGAATAAAAGACATTAAACCAGGAAATTATGAGTTAAATTAGATAATTTGAATGAGGGTTGCCAGAGAGGGCGGGGACATTCGTCCAATTCTTTTACATTTAAGCAAGTATTACAATTTAATGTAATCAACAACAGTTTAAGAAACTGTTATCTAAGTGTACGTAAATCTTCGATAAATTGGTCAATTTGTATGGGAAATACCCAAGCGGCAATATAGTCCATTTTCTTTCTCAAAACTGAGTTTAACAAACGGATATTGTTTGCCAAAATTACCTAAATTGTCAGTTCCAAACTTAAAAAATACTTGATCTTTGGGTGAAGGTGTAAAAAGTATAAAAGGTGCTTATTGCAATTATGGATCACTCTTACTCACCAAATAGATACAATAGATGATGAACTTTCTATTTGGTATGTTTTATGATTTCGTAAAGCTTAAGCCACAAATGTAGTTTTGCAAATTGCCACAAGCCAAAAATTGCACCTAATGTAGTGCAGATCAGTAGAAGACACTCTAATATGTCTCAGGCATTTTTTTTTTTTGAAACATCTGCTGCAATATTTTCATCCGATATTTTAGATTTGGAAAAATATTTTTAATTATTTTGTACATTATTTATACGTCCCCAATGTAAAAATAATATAAAAAATAATTGCGATCGAATTGCGAAGCTCATATCGATGATATTATTCTTTGTTTTCCTTAATGGAATAGAATCGTCGATTGCAATTTACAAAGGCGGTCTCAAAACTAGCCGCCCAAAAATTATTTTGGTGAAAAATTGCAACCTTATAAAACATATTTTACGTTTCAAGGCGCCACGTTATTTAGTATTTTTATTTGAGCCATCAAAAGTCAACGATTTCAGTGAATTTGTAAACATGGGAAAAATTGGTCACCGTTATGTAATTCAATATTTTCATTTGAAAGGTTTCAGTCCAACTGATATTAAAGTCAAGCCAGGTTCTACTCTGGGGAAATCTGCTCCTCCATTTACGACTGTAAAATGTTGGGTAGCATAGTTTAAACGAGGTCGTACGAGTTGCCAAGACGAACACCGTGGTGGTCGATTAATTGTGATGTCCACGCCAGGTGGTGCTATATATCGTATATTAACAAAAGATTTGAAGATTAAAAAACTGTGCGCAAGATGGGAGTCGTGCTTGCTTCGAATAGAGCAAAAATAGCGTCGTGCAGATGTTTTAGTAGAGTGTCTGGCGATGCTTCACCGCAATGAAGCCGTATTTTTGCGTCGGTTTATAACCATGGAAGGAATAATCAAAGCAGTGGACAGAAATGGGAGAATCCTGTCCAAAGAAGGCGAAGACGGTTCCACTTGCAGGCAAGGTCATGGCATCTATTTTTTGGAATGCGCATGATATTATTTTTACTGATTATCTTCAGAAAGGAAAAATCATCAACGGCGAAAAACTAAGTGTTCTTTTATCAATACAATGCTCCAGTTCACGCACCCACTATTGCGATGGCCAACTTTAATGAATTAAAGTTTGAATTGCTTCATCTCGCACCTTATTCGTCAGATTTAGCTCCCTCGGACTATTTTCTATTTCCAAAGGTGAAAAAATGGCTTGGTGGTAAAATATTTGCCAGCAATGAAGAGGTGGACTCTGCGATTGATGACCATCTTAAGGAGTTTGACTGCAATGGTTAATACTGATTTAGATTTGTATTACTCTATTTTCGTTCTGTAATGTAATTCCATCAGATTGTCCATAAGATTTCAAATATCAGGCTATTAATAAAATAAACGAATAAAAAAAACAACTAGCCGGTAGATGTATATTATCTGCGGTATACAATAGTTGAAATTTAAATTTATATTAAGCAATTTATTCAGTGTAGTGTTGCTGAACAGTCGTTGTAACAAATCATTTTGAACCGGTTTCATACAATTGATAACACCCAAGTACATTGTAGAATAAACCTCGTAGTTCGACCACACGTTTTGTTTAGTTGATCGAGAGCCTTTAATCGATAATAAAGAAATAAAGATAATAAATAACGTTCTGTTTGGCTTTAAGAGGGCACTTTACCAGGGTTATCTGACCTATTTAATCCATTTTGCCAAAAGTTCATTTCATGGTCCCATAAACTTACATTAACGAAATGAGGGAAGCTGTAATCACACTGTCCCGCTCTTCTTCCAAAACAGATAACATTAACAGGTAATTCCTAGAAATCGTTGTGACTTTACTCGGACATAAAAGAAAACGTGACGATTGCTTTTCAAAATTATTTTATTTTTAGCCCCGATATCATTTTATAAACTCATGTTTGAAAATATTGTAATGTGACCCTATATCCGTGATGCAAATTACAGCAACTCCTTAAGAAAACATCGAATTCAGAAGAGAGGATTGACGATCCCTGCGATTTGATTCGTCCTGTCGATAATGCCTTAATTCTTCGTACGCTTCGTCGTCGGTTTCCAACTCAAAACGACACATGGGACACGAATTTGCCTGCGAATGAAAGCATACGAATCTTGAGGTAAACAATTGCCAGACGATGATTGCTCTCACCTACCTTTTTCAACCACAACAGAATGCAATCTTCATGAAATTCGTGCTTGCACGGCAGAATTTTATATTTCTCTCCATTTTCTGCAGGTGATTTACACACAGCGCACTCCAGACTCTCTTTGTCATCGTCGATGGTTATTTCGTGCACGGGTAACTCCGCTATGGCTCTTTTCGAAGCTTCAGGTACTTCAATTTCCATGTCGATCCCATTCATAATGGCTAGGACTTGTAAACGTTTATAGTGCCGATCAAAATCGTTAGCCCCTTCGGGTCCAGTGGGTGTGTGACCCAATTCGTCGAAGTAATCTGACATGTTTGGTGTTCTACAAGAATAATAATTTAAAAAATTATTTGTTGACTATCTATGCAGCTTATCGATATTTGAAATTTATAGTTTTTGTCCTAATAAATACAGATCGTAAAGGAAACCACGTATAATAAAATAATGTGAACATTACTGATTGTCACTTCTCATTTTGCCAGATTGAATACTAAATGCAATGAAAGTTATATAGACTCGCTTAGACTCTGCGGTCTGATACCACAATGCAAATATCGGTGAAAATGATTTCACTGCATGTTGGGATGGGTCGGTCCTCGTACAAAAAAATCCCCTACAATTAAAGATTAGTCGAAGACGTCAGTCAAAGACGTCCATATCGATGGATCTATATTTTTCCCAAAACTAAACAAAACTAAAACAAGATTCGAAAATTCCTATTGTTACGGTCGTGTTAGTTTATACAATTTGTACATCAACAAAACAAAAAAAAAAAAGACAAGAGAACTTAACAATTTTAAGGTATGTATGTTGGTGTAAATATTCGAATTCAGTACATTTTGATTTTGAAACATCTGTATTTTTCTTATTTATGCATTGAATAGAAGTCAATACTTTCAAAGCGAAAGTCTCATAGAATTTTAAAGTCTTTAAGCCCTTAGAAGAAAAAATGTGCATTAGGATGGGTAGTAATTGTGATACCGACAGAAGTGGCTAAATAACTAAACTTAGCTCTTATCAAACCATGAACAGCGACATACGAAATATTACAGTCGTGGCAAAAAATAATTTTTACATGTTTGAAATCGTCTTCGACTAATTCTTAATTGTTGCCGATGACTGGTCTAACCTTTTTTCTACCAACCCCAGTGCGCGTCGAGGGAACTAACGAAACTGCGAAACATTCAAGATAATTCATAAAAAATCGGTAGTAAAAATTAATGAATTCGCCTCAAAGGAATAAAGACTTTTTGCTGGTTTCTTGTCAGGCCAGCTATCTTCGGAATGGACCAAAGAAAACAGGTTATGTTTAAACATTTGCAAGTATTTTCGGTCTTATGGTATTTTACGATTATTCATAGCGTCTAACGCTGTAATGTGTAATGATTTCATGTTAAATTAGGTCAGAAAATAACGTTTTTATTTTTCGATATAATCGTCATCTTTAAATGGGCAGGTTCTACCACCTTTATAAATCGACCAAAAATCTTAGATTCCGACTCGATATCATTGCGGAGAGGGCACATTATCATATACATATAAGAGATCCAATCCTAGTTACCGAAAATGTAAAATTAAGTATTTTCTAGTTTCCGCAAATAGCCGTTGAATTTGTCCGATTTATCTGATAATGCCAGCCAAAGCTAACTAACTGTGTTGATTAATATTAACATGTTGTACATCAATTTGTACTAGTAAAGGATGTCGATAACGTATTTCGCTTAAACGCATTGTTGTGCCTCTATAATTGTTTCTTATTTATTATGTTGTCAATCGTTACCATTTTTTTATATAACAAACCTCTGCATATTTGTCTTACCTTGTAGTCATAAAGACTTATTCATAACAATTTTTTTATTACAGAACGTACAAAGCTTAATTTATAATTTTTTAGTGAATAGTTATGAATATGGTATTGCATATAATTTTCTTTCAGAAGCGTATAAAATTTGCTAAAGCACTTAATGCCTTCGCGGCTTCACAAGTGTCACCTGTTATTTCATTCAAATGTCAGATCTTCGCCCAAATAATGAATTTGTTTGGTGTTCAAGTCGAACCATAAAAGCAGCGAAGTGATTTTAGGTTCAATTATATTATTTATGGAACACTTGAATATATTTCAAATGCTGTAATCTACGAAAATTATCAGGGAAGAGCAGCAGCTTAGGTCTGACTAAGATTTTTTTTTCAATTTTCAACTTTGCTACTGTGCAAATTGTGTTGCTGCGCTTGACAAATGTCTTCTAACTATAAAAGAAAGATACACCCCTCCAATTTTGATCCCTTTTCGTTTGATTGGTACGTGAATGTAGGAATGCTAAAATCAGGATGTTTTCGTCATAGTAAGCATATGTTCCTTCTTTTATTTCCCAGGGAAATAAACCGAAAATTTCGTTTGGATTGCATACTGGGCTTAAATTGGAGAGCAAGTGGTGTCGAAATAAAGATAAACCTGTCTGCTTAATGATTTCAATGGATTTCAATATACAGGGTGTCCGTCGGGAAGGTATACTATTTTGTTTTGCAGCCATTTTGGTAAACATTAGTCTTGACAGTCCATATTAGGCAGTCGTGAAGTAAAGACGTGGCAAATTTTTTGTGGAAAAATATTCAATTTTAATTAAAAAAACATTTTATCACGTGAAATTTTTGGGAGAAACAACGTGCCAACAAGACGCACTATTTATCGTGTAGGAATTGATTTTGAAGAAAGAGGGTCTGTAGCTGATGGAGCTAAGCATGGAGCACAACGTACTGCAAGATCGGTTGAAAACATTACTGCTGCTCAAGAGAGAAACGCTTTGACAACTCAAACAACATATTCGTGAAGAAATTAATGAAATACCGCGTAAAAGGGCTCGCATTTGTGAGGCTAACAGAGGCGGACATTTATCTGATATTGTATTCCATACATTATTGCCGGCATTAAATAAAACATTTATCAGTATAAGATCCATTCTATTCCATTTAATCAAAAATTATAAACAAACAAATTAGTATACCTTCCCGACGGACATTCTGTACGTGTTTTTTTTTTTTTAACTTATTTTCTGTACACGATTTTATAACTGATGTTTTACCCTGTATTTATCTGTTATGGCAGCAAGCTCTAAAACTGTGTTACACATTAATTATATCAAGAACTTTGGGGTTGTAATGTGATGAAATGTTTCTGGTTCCAGACCTATAATTTGGAAGTGATTATATATCAATCGATCCACGAGCAAGCAATAAATTAAAATACATATTCTTTAACAGTTTATATTAGTCAGGAAAATAGTAGCTCGAAGTTTATTGAGGCGATAGTCCTTTGGTCTGATATTATTGCTTCTGTTTCGGGGGTCCAATTGATTATCGTGAAAACTTTGGTAAGACTACTTTAGCTCTAATACTATCATACGAACTGTGCATTCCTTTTTTATTCCGTGTATTGCTTTATGCGGTATTCATAAATATTTCCTTTTCTGTTGATACCTGTGCTATGTGATGGCACTAGTGTTGGTGAAAGAAGTATGATGATCCGGAAATATTTCCAAAAATACATATTTCTGGTGTTTAACGATATCTCCAATCAGGTGATTAACACGACTTCCACTACTTTGTCGAACATTGCGATTAAGTATCAATTATACATTGGTTGTAAAATCCACCATATCCGCAGTTCAGTTTCGATTTCGAGAGTAAGTGAAATTTGTTTATGAAAAGACGATCAATTTTTCCAATCACTTATTGAAAACTCGATGGCTGTTAAGTGAAAGCATTTTTACTTTAATAGCATTAAATCAGTCCGATTTGCTTTTGGTTTTTATTTCTAATAAGCTAATTTTTGAAAAACGAAATATTCAGGAGAAGCAGCGCAATAATCATATTAGCAGATGAATGCTAACATGGACAATCAATAGAGCACCTCGACTTGTATCGTGTCAAAAGAGAAAATTCAATTGTTTTGGTGAGTTAGACCATTCCAAAACACATCTTTTTTAGATAAGGGTTTCTTTTGGAAACAGGGTCCATATTCTATGCGTGCTGCTGCTGTAAGTCGTTTGACATGAAAGAAATGTGGAGGTACCTTAGCTGTGCATGGAAATAATTTTGAAATCTGTTTTCTTGCTCGGGATATTCCGATATTTGTGCAGATTTTTAACGTCTATTTTTCAGAAGTTTCTTCTTCTTCCAAATAAGGGATGAATTACTATATGCATATACCATATTACAAAATCAAAATAATCAGATACATATCGTCCACCATATTGCCATGGAAAGGGTAACATATTTCAAACGTTGTCTTAAGCGTCTTAGTCTCTTCCATCCCACTGTCTCCTCATCAAGATACCGGTTCTTCCAGAAACACAATCGTACGTGTAAGAACAAAGTGGCGATATTATTGAAACAGCTTATTTAACACGAATCCTGTGGGGTCACCCGTCAGTAGAGATAAATAAAAACACAACGCCGTTTTAGGTGGTTTTTCTTTTTTGTCTATTTGGAAAAAGGCTTATTTCATTTAACTTGCTACTGCTTTCAAATGTTTTACATTATAACATGTTCTATAGTGTATTTATCTGTTTGTTTTTGTTTTACAAATTTCACCAAAGACCTATGAATACTAGAGATAAAAGCAGTTACAAAAAGTTTTAATAATCATAGTTTACCTCGTCTTAAATAAAATTCAATTTTATTAAAGCCAGAAAGAGGTTATACAAAACATTGAATTGAATGAATGACTCTTTAAAACTAGTAGTACTAAATAAACACTTGGTTCATTACTTAAACATCTAATTTATATTACGGATACAGAGAGAGAGAGAGATAGAGAAACGCTTTAAAACAAGGCTGGCATAATTTACAAAAAGTAACATTAATAATTAGAATAAGAGTACAACTTGAACAAAGACTTGCTTAAACGAGAGAAGGAGACGAATTTACACAATTCGCATAAACGACAACATGGCGCTGTATATAAAAAATATATTAAAATAAAAAATTGGTAGTGATTTCAAGTGTGATATTTTTTCTTGTCAATCTATTACTTAAAGTAGATGCTGTTCTCCTTGTTGTTGCGCTAATTGTAAGTGTATGTGATTACTTATGTGTTTGTGTGGGTTACAAGTAAGAGGCCTGGTTGGTACGTACTTAAAGAAATAAGGTCCTAGAAGAGAGCACTAGCTATTTTCGAAAGAGAGGAAGTGTGTTATTTCCTGCAGTTTGTGAAGCTCTAAATTTTGTTTAAATCTTCATTACAAATCAATGAAAGTAAACCATGACGTAAAAATGAAATTAAGGGAGAGATGCAATCTATGCTTCTCATGGCGTGGTGAGAAACAGCGAGATGTCATAGGTTCGATGCGATCGTCTTAGGATTTCACTACCATTTTCCTTCATTTCTACCGTAATTATATTTAATTAATTACATTGTTATCATCTGAATAGAATTACTCCAACTATCTACCTGGTTGTTTGATAAAATACATGGAGAGGGTTTCGTTCCATTTCATTTCGAATTGAAATGTTTGAATTTTATTTAAAAGTATTCTTAACAAAAGAAGTTTCAATAAATTACAGGTAATTATAATTACTAGAAATGTATGATAAGTACTTATTATTAATTACATAATTATTCTATTTGGTTATAGGTATACTTTCAGTAATTTTCTTTTCTATATGGGGAAGGTTGGAGATGGAAATTGTTTTATTAAAACAAACTGTTACAACATTCAATTACAAGAACAAAATTGAATAATTATAAATAATTACACAAAATCACTTACCAACAGACAACATCGACCCGGAAAAGCCAGTGGGAACATCGCACATGCAAACTTTAGTTACGATACGTCGCAGTATAGGCAACCGCATTAAAAAAGAAAGTGGGGCGTTCTACCCCAGTGCATTGTGGTGGGGTCCAGTGGCTTTACCGGGGTGGAGGAATTAAATTGAGTGGAACAAAAAGAAATACAGAGATAGGAGTAGAACAATTCCGTCGTCCCTCTTCAGTTGAAACGATCACCAAGTTGAATTGCAAATCGGATTGTTTGATTGTTGTGATTGTATGGTGAGGGGGGAATCTAGGGCTTGCTGGGAGCTTATCCTCTTCTTGTTGTACTAATACCTAATCTGTTATTGATATTTGAGCATACCCGACCAGCGAGCGATCATCGGGTACTTCGCCAGGTTGTACCCCAGAATTTAATTGGAACGTAACGGTTTTCATGGTAAATCTCTGTTCGATCAATTGATGCAAGTTAACAGCCATTGGTTGGGTATCGAGGGGGTCGACAAGACCGGCATCCACTAATTCGGCTGCTATACCCTCGGCGGAATCTTTGCCCACAGCGAATTCGAAACGAATGTCGTGCAATTCCCGACGCACGTTGCGCATGCGCAGCACTAGATTGACGGGAGGTGCTTCGCCGACAGCACCACTACCGTCTGCGGATGGTAGAGGCATTTGAGCCATGGCCTCTGCGGCTTGAGCAACAGAAGTCGGCGACATTGCGGCAGGTGGCAGTTGGGGATCTTGCATCGGTAGCTGTGCTATCGGTGGCTGCTGTGCAAGCTGCTGAGGCTGCCCAGTAGTAGCGGACAACGGCGGCTGTTGTTGAATTTGAGGAGATTGTAATTGCGCTTGAGGCTGCTGTACAACAGTTGTAGTGGCAGTGTGCTGAGCATGGTCCGATGGCTCGTCCCGATCACTGTCAGAAGAATCGGCCCTTTCCAGACGGTTAACGGGTCGATCGTCTGATTCAGAATCCGACGAATGACGTTTGCTGCCGTTGTCCTCCTCCTCGTCGGACCACATCCATTCACCGGTGACAGTGCGGTGCAAGCGTCCTGACTGACCCGGCTGCCTTTTCGCCGCTTTATGGACTCTGGTCTCCATCGATGGGCCGGTTGCTAATAACGTTTGTGTCAAGTACTTGCGGTCCTTAGCTTTCTTAAAGAAAGCATGTTTCAGCAGTTCAGCAGCCGATGGCCGCTTCGATGGCTCCTTTTGCAAACACTCCACAATCATTTTCCGGAATGTCTTTCCGTATGCCTTATACTGATCCTTCTCCTCTGACCCAGTGTCCAAGGTGGGAGGATCGTTTTGTAGCGTTAACATTAACACTTTCATTGGTGGATACTTATGATATGGAGCCGTGCCTGTCGCCATTTCGATGGCAGTAATGCCGAATGACCAAATGTCCGCCTTGAAGTCGTAGCCGTGATCTTGTTCCATCACTTCAGGCGCCATCCAGCAGGGTGTACCCACGAAGGTATGGCGTACTTTCTGACGGGATAAATCTCGACCTGTGGCCAGCCAAGCGCTAACGCCGAAGTCGGCAATTTGAATGGTACCGTCATCACCAATCAAGATATTACCAGCCTTGATGTCACGGTGTATTTGGCCATTCGAGTGGAAATATTCCAGCCCCTTCAGCACCTCTTTTAACACCGTGGCAATGGTAGCCTCGTCAAAGACACCATTTTTGCAATTACTAGTTCGCATTTTATGCTTAATGATGTCCAACAGTGAGCCGCCTTCTAGAAGGCGCAACACCAGCCATAGCTCCTCCCTCACCACAAAGGACGTGTGATACGTTACGACATTTTCGTGATTGCACGATGACATCGCTTGGATCTCCTTGAGCAGCTCGTCCATTGAGGTGTTCCACTTCTCGAGATTAATACGCTTAATGGCACATTTCTCGTTGCGCGGCAAGCAGAGAGCGGCGTGAACGACCGCCGTGGCTCCGACTCCAATGACATCTCTCAGTTCGTAGTTATCTTTCGAATTAGGCCAGGGTTGCTTGTCGTTAATCGCAGCACCACCAGCGCTATTGGACGCGGTAGACGCTGACATGGTGCTCGTATCTACCTCTATTTGTTTTAAATCCCAGGCCCTTTTTATATCACTGGCGCAGGAGTCTCCCAGAAGAGAAGTACAGCTGCTTTTGTCAGACGGACACTCAGATCGCCTAGAAGTCAATAACAAATCGTTGAACGAGTTTCCGAAGTTCCCCTCTAGTCGTGGTGGTGCCGTTAATGCCTTAGGTTTGGGCAAAGCCTTCTCTGCAGTATCTAGGGATTTTCGATTACCACCTCTAGCGTTTTCACTCAGTGGTTGCTCTTGCACCACCAAATCATGCAGCGATTGGGAACACTCCTTGCTTAATGTTCGCGGTAATGCCGGCCGGTTGTTCTCTATTATCTCCTCGTTGAAGGGCCTATACGTAGCTTTTGTTTGTTCGGTTGTTACATCCGCTTCGTCGACTGCAATCTCTTGAAGAATATTGAGAGTTCTCGTCGCAGCACAGCTACCTTGGACGCTTGCAATATAGTTTTTGGTCTCTGGGGCCACCAAGCAGAAATTAAAAGTTCTCGGCTGTTTCGTGGAGAATGTGACTTCTGCAAAAGTAAAGCAGAGAAAAAAACCTATAAAGGTACGGTTTTGGCAGTAAACATAATTTTTTAGTACTTTTTTTCTTGCTAAAAGTTCTAGTTCATAAGGAATGGTTGTACGATATTTGTGCGTCAAGCAATTGAGTTTATTACTTCTGTGTTGCTCTCTACTATTATAGCCGAAGGTATTAAGATGGCTCTGGTAGATTTGAATCGGTCTTAGATTTCAGTCTGATATCGGGATTTTGGCAAAATTCATGAAGGATACAGCATTCAAAGTTGCGGTATTGAGCACGTTTCACACGAAATGGAAGTAAAGGTATATGAGATTTAAAAAAAATTGCTTCAAAGTGTAGTAAACAAACGAATATTCGGATTCTACAGGCTATGTGGTACGAAGACATAAACTGTAAACTACGTAATCAAAGTGAACAATAGGAAAGCAATGATTTTTAGCAACTTGAAACAAGTTACTTTACAAATATATATGTTTCTTAATTTTCTTTATTAGCATTAGATTGTTTTATACTTTTTGCGTTCAATGTATGTCCTACACTTTTGTACTTATAAGTTATTCGTTTCTAATACTGTACGTCTCAAATCTATTTACATAGATTGCTATGATTACTTGTATCGAAATTTGTGTATAAATTTATACTCCTTTTCAATATGGAGTTGAGTTGATTTCGAATATTTGAAGAGCACAAGTCTGGAAATGCCTGGACTGGCCTCAAATAAAGAACAACTAAGAAAATTAAACTAAAACTAAATAGTCTTTAAATCCATGAATTACCAACTACGGAGAAAACTATTTCATTGGCGCCCAACGTGGGGCCAATTGTCCAGATTGTGGGAATCACTCGAAGCAAAGTCAGCATTATCTGGTTTTCAACAACATAGGATCCACGATTATTGCCCACGATTTGCCGGTGGTTAACGTGGAGGTGTTTGGCGAAAAAGGGGAAGCCGTGTTTGACAGTGGTGCTAAGACAAGTGTTGCAAGTAGCAATTTGAAGAGGATTCTTACGAATAGTGGATGTATCTTTCAAGACGTAATTGCAGACATTACTTTAGACATTACTAACGAGAAAAACTGGTGGCAGAATACGCCCAATTAGATTTATTTATCTGGCAAATTCAGCTGGAAACCGAATATTATTGGGCACAGACTTCTTAAAACAATCAGGGATTGTGCTCAATATGGCCCAGAGAGTTTGGTATTTCGAAGGAGAAATTAAAAATAAATACGGATTTGAAAAGCCGTCTGAAATTTTAATATGTGCTGTGGAACCAAATCACACAGTTAAATCGCCTGTGAATATTGTGGGAGAAATTTCTGGTTTTTTAAATCAAATCAGTATCGCCATTATCAGCAACTCACAGAGTACATGTAAAAGCAAACGTAAGAATAATGATTATTTGCCACATTCGCTGCAGTTAATTTTCCGAGGAAGCTTGTCGGTTGGGTGCAATATGCCAGAGTCAGTGCTAAAATTATTCGCACCTCTAATTAAAATAAGGAAACTTTAGGATAATAAAGTTTGGGACTCATTGTTTATTCCCCCCAATTCTATTGAAATAAAATTGTTGAAGTAATCTGATGGTTATGGCTTAGACCAGAAACAAAAGAAACTATTGAACAAGTTATTGCAAAGTAATGAAGATATATTCAAAGACCCTACAGATGTTACACCTTTTGCTCTTCACCGCATTCATACCGAAGATCACGAACCAATTGCATTTCCACCATACCGATTGTCATTGAAAAGAAGGAACGAACTCAAGGAAAAAGTTTCTATGATGTTAGAATTAGGGGTAATTGTGGAATGACAATCTGTTTGGGCTGCACCAGTGGTGATGGTTCCTAAGAAAACCGGACGGATTCGTGTCTGCATAGATTATTGCAAACTCTACTCTATTACCAAACCTGATCGATATCCGATTTTAAGAATAGATGATATACTGCATGAAGCTAAAACTACAAATTTTATGTCAACAATAGATCTTTAAAGTGGATATTGGCACATAGGAATTCATCCAGATGATCAAGACAAAACGGTATTTGTCGCTCCATTTGGAATGTATAAATTTAAGAGAATGTCATTTGGATTACGAAATGCGTCTGCTACTTTTCAGAGGCTAAAGGATCGTTTTAAGTTATCACTTGGAAATTCTGTCATCTTAGCACATTTGGACGATATAATATCACGTTCTTCCACTTTTGAGGAGCATATGAAAGATCTTGGTCGAATATTTCACGAACTGCGGAAATTTGGACTCAAAGCCAATTTAAAGAAATGCAGATTTGCCTGCACGGAAGGGAAGTATTTGGGACATCTACTTACGCCAAGGGGTATATGTACTGACTCTGAGAAAACTTCAGCGCTTAGCCTACATATATGTAAAAAACCTAAAAATGTCAAGGAGGTGCTTTCATTTTTACAAGCCTGCTCATGGTATCGCCGATTCATACCATCTTTCGCCGACGTTTATAAGCCCTTAACAATGCTGACAAAAAAATGTGCAATGGCGATGGACAGAAAAACAGCAGGAAGCGTTTGCACATGTGAAGAAACTACTGACAACCGCACCTATACTTAAGCAAGCCGTGGACGGTGAACCGTTTATTTTAAAGACAGATGCAAGTGCCTATGGTCTTGGGGCAGTTCTCCTCCAGGGGGAGGGTGAAGACGAGCATCCTACCGAGTATGCCAGCAGGTTCCTTTCTAAGAACGGGAAGCGCTTGTGTTTGTATGGGCAGTCCAGTGAAGCTGATCACAGATCGTCAGCCGTTAAAATGGCTTATGAATATAAAATCCCCTACGGGACGGCTTGTTAGATGGGCTCTGATATTGCAACCATTTGAAATTAATATAGACTACAAACCTGGAAAAACCAATGTGGTCGCCGACACATTATCAAGACCCCCTTGTGGCAACTTGCAAGGAAAAGAGATATCTTTGTGCCATGTCTGTTGAATTGCCAAGGAAAACCGCTGGTCAAATAAGGGAAAGTCAACAGTAAGATCCAAACTTAAAAAGTAAAGTAAAGAGTAAAAGTGTTTCAAGAGTGGTAAAGATGATGTCTTTTACTGGTCGAAAATGGGATCTGTTATGAATGAAGAGGTGTTTTATTGTTACAATAACGATGAGGAAGAAGACGCTCAACTTGTGGTTCCTAAAGGCGAAGTGTGCGATATCCTGAATTATTATCACAACAAAGACACAGCAGGACTCTATGGAGTAGAAAGAACAACTCGCAAGATTACCGGCAGATATTACTGGCCAAGAATACGAAAAGATATTGCGAAACATGTAAGAGATTGTATCGAATGTCAAAGATACAAAACAACAAATTTATAACCAGCAGTGTTATAACAAACTGTATCAAGCAGCAGACGATTTGAAGTAATTGCAATAGATTTATTTGGTCCACTACTGAAATCTCCCAGAGGGTTCTCGTGCATATTTATCGTTGAAGATGTAGCAAGTCGCTGGATTGAAATATTCCCAATAAAAATAGCCACAGCAGAGATATGCGCAAAAACATTAATAGACGAAATATTCCTATGTTATGGCATTCCAAGGAAGGTTATTAGTGACAACGGCGTTCAATTTGTTTCTGCAGTGATGCAAAAAGGCGTTTATTGTTTCAATGTGGAACATATATTTACACCAGTCTACCACCCAGAGGCAAATCCCGTCGAGCGCAAAAATAGCGATCTGAAGGCCCAGTTATCAATTTAGAAGTGGGTACAAAGGTATTAGTAAGAACACATGCACTGAGCAACTCCGACAAAGGAATAACATCAAAATTCATGACAAAAAGGGATGGGCCTTACATCATAATACAAAAGAAAGGGTCTACCTCTTATGTGATCACGCGTCAGCGTTAACACCACTTTCAGACTCTGGGAAAGATTCTATACAACCTGCGAATGTTACAGTAAAGAGGAAGACCAAAGAAATTCTGTTAGATTCTGATGTCTCGCAGGGACGTCTTCGGCATCAGAGAAGGAGACTGAAACAAGTTACTTTACAAATATATATGTTTCTTAATTTTCTTTATTACCATTAGATTGTTTTATACTTATTGCGTTCAATGTATGTCCTATACTTTTGTACTTATATGTTATTCGTTTCTAATACTGTACGACTTAAATCTAGTTGCATAGATTGCTATAATTAGCTGTATAAAAATTTGTGTATAAAAGGCATAGCTTTTTCAATACGGAGCTGAGTTGATTTCGAATATTTGAAGAGCACAAGTCTGGAAATACCTGGACTGGCCTTATACAGGGTGGGCCATAAGGGTGTTGGCGGTTTAAATATTCAATCAAAAAAAAAAACTACGAAACATAAAAAAAATATATTTGTATTTTTAAAAAGTAGAAGCATGGGAATTTTTAAGACTTAAAAATAATGTTGTCCAAATGGCTTCCCTCGGCTGCTTGACACTCTTGGAACCGAAGTCGCAAATTTTGGAAAACTCGCTGAAAAGTTGTTCTCGGTATTTTGTTACTTTCCTGAATAATGTTCCTCTTCAACTGCTCTAAATTGGTCGGATTATTCTCGTAGACTGCCGATTTGAGGTAGCCCCATAGAAAATAATCGCATGGAGAGAGATCGGGGCTACGTGGGGGCCATTCAATATCCCCCCTTTTCGAAATGAGTTTTCCAGGAAAAACATTTTTCAGCAGCTCTATGGATACCCTAGCCGTATGACATGTGGCCCCATCCTGTTGAAACCACATCCTCGAGGTATTGCCTTGAAGTTCTTGCAAAGCTGGCACCAAAAAGTCTGCTAGCATGTTGCAATAATTGTTCGCTCTAACCGTCGTGAACTGAAACACGAACACGCTCCACAATGTCGGCTGATCTTGCAGAAACTGAGCGACCACGAACCGTAATTGGTACTGTTGAACCGGTTGTTTCGAACATTCTGATCCATTTTCGTATCACATTGGCGCTTGGAACTTCACTTAAATCATGTAAACCGTGTTCATGTCGATACAAACGTCGTGCAGTAATCACTGATTTATTGTTTTCGTAATACGCTCGGACACAAAATGCACGCTGCACTCCCGTGTACGGCTCCATGGCGACTAAATTTCCAGGAAACGGCGCAGCGAACAACATATCCCCCCGCCACCCCGCGCCGCGCGTTACCGAGAAATTGAATATTTAAACCGCCAACACCCTTATGACCCACCCTGTATAAAGAACAACTAAGAAAATTAAACTACAACTAAATAGTCTTTAAATCCTTGAATTGCCAACTACGGAGTAAGAATATTTCAAACTATATTAAACTGTCTTATCTGACTCGGCAATCTTTTCTTAATAGTAATTAAGTTATTGTAGAGCGTCGTTATATATGTATGTACATATATTTTTTAAATAATCAAGAATTTAAAGATCTAAATTATCGCTTCACACACATGGTGTTACAAAAATTATGGTGACTGAAATGATCAAATACTTTTCATCTGGGTGAAATTTCATTCAGGAATGCTAACACAGAGATATTTGTGCCAAATAGTGCGTATGTTTTACTCTCAATATACTGAAATTTTCAAAAATATATTTTGCGTCTAGGTTCCGGTTCTTTTTCTTAGTTTATTTTCTGACTACTTTTTTACTTTTATCACCGTCATCGTCATGTTGTGTTATTCACTAAGGTGATCTCTATCCTGATTTGTTCTGCATTTAATTAAGTCTGTGAGCTGGATTTGCGAAAAAGTATGTTAAAACTAAAAAAGTCAAATAGGAAATAATAACAATTTGTAACTGTGCGAAATTAGTAATTTTCGGGAACAAAACGCTGACATTTGAATCAATCCCAGTAGCTTTAAAAATCTTGGAACACAATCGATATCATATTCAAATTTCAGTTTATAATGCTATATAATTTTTGTCTGACAATGTATTATACATATATGTATGTATATTCTTTGTTTCACATTTAAACACCAAGTTGGGGGAAGACAAATATAAAGTATATCAAACTAGTACATAATGCAAATTGTATGCCGCTTAGGGGACTAAAATATTAACAAAATGAATGATAATACTTTCAGGTTCATACTATAAAAACAGTCCCAACTTATGAAAATGCACTATTCTCAATTCCGTTTACGTTACGTTTCATCAAATTAAGTGCCAAGTGGATTCTTCCTGTTTTTCCTAAACCTGGTCTTGAACTGTTTGGGTTTTTTTCGATTGTGTTATCGTTCGGATGATGAAATCAAACCAGTCTTGATGTTCTTATAGGATTATTTAACGAGGTCCACGTCAAAGCGAGTGAAGTCATTTCGACGGAAAATTTATCCATGAGAGGATAATGTTTACTCTTTTGTAATGTATGAAAACAACGGCATCAACGTATGTATTTTACAATGAAAGCGCAAGAAGAAGTGATGTAATAATCAAACGTTAAAACTAGGTGCGGACTCACACAGGATGGTGCTAATAATCATTCTGTCGTTCAACAAGACTCCACACTCTTCTTTCTTTGAGGACATTCGAAGCCTTGCATTTATGTGAACAAGCCAGAGACCGTGGTTGCCACAAAAGAGAACAGTGAAGGAGAAATAGCGTGTCCGTCGCCTGCAATGTTGAGAAAGTTATTGAAAATCCCATAAAAGGCGCCCAAATGTACCTCAGGTTTATCGACGGTCAGTTGACAATTATTAACGGTGTTTTGTTTGTTTTATTTTTATTTATTATTATTATTATTACCATTATCTTTATCATTATCATTATCATTATTATTATCATTATTATTATCATTATCATTATCACTATCATTATCACTATCATTATCATTATCATTATTATTATCATTATCATTATCATTATCATATCATTATCATTATATTCGATCAAATGTCAAGGTTTTGCTCACTGTTTTCTTCGACTACCATGGCGTAGTGCACAAGGAGTTCTTACCATAAGGTCGTACGGTAAATAAGGTGTATTACCTTGAAGTTATGCGCCGTTTGCGTGAAGCAATACGAAAAAAACGACAGGAATTGTGAAAAAAATGCATGGCGTTTGCATCATGATAATGCACCTGCTCACTCATCTTTCCTTGTGAGAGATTATTTGGACAAAACAACACCGTTATTATGCCTCAGGCACTGTATTCACCAGATTTGGCCCCACGTGATTTTTCCTGTTCCCAAGATGGAAGGGACCCATGAAGGACGGCGTTTTGTGACGATTGAGGACATAAAAACCGAATCGCCGAACACGCAAAACACCTGTCTTATTTTTGCCTCTCACAAACACATTAAACAAGCTATATGGATAAAACCGTCAACATATCTTCGAGACGAGTGTACCAACATAAAAAAATGATAATCGAAAGTAGAATGTACAGGGTGTCCGTCGGGAAGATATACTACTTTGTTTTGTTTGTTGTTTTATATTTGGCAGTCGTGAAGTAGAGACGCGGCAAATTTGTTATGGAAAAATATTCGATAAACCAACGTGTTTTAATCGTTAAAACATTTTATCAAAATCAATAATCGATTACTGTGACGATGAGAAATTTACGTGAAATTTTTGGGAGAAACAACGTGCCAATAAGGCGCACTTTTTATCGTGTAGTGAATGATTTCGAAGAAAGGGTCTGTAGCTGATAGGGCCAAGCATGGACCACAACGTACTGCAAGATCGGTTGAAAACATTACTACTGCTCAAGAAAGTCTTCAAAACAATCCATTAACCTCAATTCGACGCCGTGCTCAGGAACTTGGTCTTCAAACAACAACTTTGGCCACAATTTTGCACAAGGATTTGCATTTGTTTCCATTTAAAATTCAGTTGACACAAAAGCTTCTCCCACAAGGCCATTTACGTCGCCGTACATATGCCAATAGGATGTTACAGCTCGCCCATGACAACCCCGATTTTCATGAAAAAATCATAATGAGTGACGAGGCAGATTTTCATTTAAATGGATATGTGAATAAACAGAATAGTCGGTTCTGGGCAATGGAAAACCCTTAAATTATTCATCAGCCACCTCTGCATACATTAAAAGTGAAAGTCTGGTGTGCAATTTGGTCAGGAGAAATCATTGGACCTTACTTCTTTGAAACTGAAAACGGCGTAACGGGAGCGATATCGTGATATGATTGAAAACTTTTTAACGCCTGATTAACATGTAGTATCA
>JAHXMU010000194.1:1744571-1765665 GCA_019455685.1 Philornis downsi | reverse complement strand
TCTTTTCACAACAAGTTATTTCAAGAAATGGTGATGTTGATTGGACCCCACAGTCGCCTGATTTGACTGATCCGGAAGTTTATGCAAACAAATCAGAAACGCTTGAGCAACTCAAACAAAGTATTCGTGATGAAATTAATGAAATACCGCGTGAAATGTGTGAGAATATAATGAAAAATGTGCTCAAAAGAGCTTGCATTTGTGAGGCTAACAGAGGTGGATATTTATCTGATATTGTATTCTATACATAATTACCGACATTAAAAAAAACATCTTGCAATATAAGATCCATTCTCTTTCATTTAATTAAAAAATTACAAACAAATAAAGTAGTAAATGTGTACCTTCTCGACGGACACCTTGTACGTAGCCTGGAAATTTGAAAATTGCCCTTATTTTTTGAACACACACCGCAGATGTATAACTCAACTTCTGCGTAAAAATACAACCAACCACCAACTACCTATATATTCTTGTTCCAAATACAACAGCGCAAATAAGAAGTAGATAAGGCTTTTGTCGAATTGCATTTTCAGACACAGAGTTATCAATGAAAATTTAATCTACTTCTATCAAAAACTGTAATTTTAACAATTACATACATGTATTACCTATACAATATTTTAATTGTAAACAATACAGCAGTGTGTGCTGCATTTGAAGAAGCCATCTGTTAAAATGTACACATGACGTCATCTGTTTATTGTAAAAAAACACACAATTTTACTTTTGTTAATCAGGTCGTTGAAAAGCAATAAAATAAAAAATATGTTCTACGAGTCTGACGGCTTGTGGAACATTAGTTCCTATGTCTGTAACTACGTCATAAAGCTAAATCTGTTTGTAGGGTTGGGATTGGGAAACAACGCTTCTCTATCTGAGAAAATGTAAACAATGAGTTAATCAGCTGTTGTGGAAGGTATTCGAACAAATTTATTGCCTACATTCCGAATACGAGTGTCGCAAACGCTGCTTTGTTAATGAAAATATGTATAAAGTATATGTCCCAAAAACTGTAATTTAACCAATAATTTTTTTATTGTGAACAAACACACGATTTCACTTTTGTTAATCAGGCTGTGAAAAAGGAATGTATTAAAAGGAATTGATCCACGAGTACAATGACTCGCAATGTGCAGGTTTGAATAAAGACGATTTCTACGCGCGGTGACGGATTGCGGCGTTCGAATGTATTTGTTTTAAATCATACAAATTTGCAGGTTTTGGTTTGTAAACTTTCCATTTCAAACAATCGCACAAGAAAAAAATACAGTAAAGTAAGCAGACTTTGCCGGCGGAATTCAAATCTGGCACAGCAGGCATGGATACGTGGCTCCATATCTCATCCATGGTTATAAATCAACGCAAAATTCGACTTTATTGCGGTGAAATATCGCCAAACAAGCGCAGCACGCATCTTGCGCACAGCTTCCTCATCTTCAAATGTTCGGTCAATATACAATGTATAGCACTTTGTGAAATGCCTATCATGTCAGCTAGCTCACGCACCTTCAGCAGGCGATCATCCAATACTATTTTGTGGATTTTCTTAACCGTGTCTGTCGTGGATTGGTCGACCACCACTACGGTGTTCATTTTGGCAGCTCGTACGGCCTCGTTTAAACAATGCTACCCAATATTTGTTGTCGTAAACGAATGAGCAGACTCCCCCAGAGTAGAATCTACCTCGGATTTAATATTGGTTGGACTGAAACCTTTCAAATAGAAACATTGAATTACATAACGGTGACCAATTTTTCCCATGTTTACAATTTAACTGAGAGCGTATATTTTTGATAGTTCAAATAAAAATACTAAACAACGTGGCGCCTTGAAACTTGAAACATGTTTTATAAGGTTGCCACTTTTCGCCAAAATCATTTTTTTAAACTACTGACACCATCTATATGTTAGCTAGATTTAGGATCACTAGTTTTGGGACTGCCCTCGTATATTTACGTCCCATTATCTCGTTTCAAAATATAAATGGTAATAGTCGGCCGCGGCCGCCCTGGGTCATGAATACTGCCACATATATGAGCTTGATCTCTGAATACTGAAAAAATCGCTTAATACTCGTCGCACATATAGATACAGGGTGGCGCAATAGAACGTGCATATTGCATCATGTTTTTTTGCGGGGCAGAAAAGACGCGGGCAGGAGGGCGCCTACATCGTTGGGTTGGCGGGCTCATGAAGTTTTAGTCGCTATGAATCACTTCGACGGAAAGCGTCGCGCATTTTGCGTACGCGCATTTTACGAGAACTCTCGTTCATATATTGCTACTAGGCGACTATATTGTGCTGAATATTGACTACGGCGAATTAGTGAAGCTCCGAGTGCTAATTTAATTAAAATATGGGTAAAGCGTTTTGAAGAGACCGGTTCAACATTTAAACCACAAGCAAATGGTCGTCCAAGAACATCTAGGACCGAAGACAATGTTGAGAGAGTTATGGAGTCAGTACGAGGAAATCCACAAATGTCGACTCGCAAGAGATCGTCTGTCTTACAATTATCGCGACGAAGTTTGCGACGAATTTTAACATTGGATCTTAAACTGCATCCATATAAGCTGCAATTAACACAAGAATTGAAAGAGTCTGACTTCATAGCAAGGCTCGCATTTGCTAATGAAATGCTTAATCGATTTTCCAATTTTGACAATATCCTTTTCTCTGACGAGGCTCATTTCCTTATGAATGGGTTCGTAAACCGTCAAAATTGTCGTTGCTGGAACAGTGAAAATCCCAAAATCAAACACCAGAAGCCATTGCATAGTCCTAAAGTGACAGAGGAATAATTGGTCCTTCTTTCTTCGAAAATGCGCGGGGCCACAACGTCACGGTTAATACGGAACGCTATGTTGAGATGTTGGACGGATTTTTGGCTCCAGAAAATGAAAGTTCAAGAATAGTGAATTCCAGAACTTGGTTCCAACAAGATGGAGCTACCTGTCACACATCAAATGACTCCATGGCGGTGGTGAAGCAGATGTTCCCTGGCAGACTGATTTCGAAAAGAGGTGATATCCCATGGCCCCCACGTAGTCCAGACTTGACGCCTCTTGACTTTTTTTGTGGGGATACCTCAAACACAAAGTCTACAGTAATAATTCAAAAAACATCGTTCAGCTCAAGAAGAAAATATACGTGGTGAAATGGCAGCCATTACACCAGTATTACTGAAGAAAGTTTTCAATAATTTTCGTTTGCGGTTAGAGGAGTGCCGTCGTAGAGAGGGTCACCATTTAGATGATGTTATTTTTAAAAAATAAACTCCATTTATTACTCTACAATGCCTTAGATTTATTTTAACCATACCTTTTGTATTTATCTATTTAATCTATTTCTATATTAATCTATTTTTTAAATATGCACGTTCTATTGCGCCACCCTGTATTTTAATAAAATATTATTTATCAAATACAAAACAAACAATTAGAATGTATTTGCTCAGTCGAATAATTTATTTTCAATAGTTCTCAATCGCGAAAACATATACTCGTAGATTGTAGGGCGGACAAATTTAATCCAATCCATCCAACAAATGTAATCCAAATTGAAATTGGACCCCAACCTTGCAAACAGAATCCCTTTCAGCGACTTGGAAGTGAGAATATACATACATTGATACCAAATAATATATTATTTTTTGACGAGCAAAATGGTAACAGAGGTTATATCATTTTTAAAGGGTCCGGTGGAAAATGCGGTTAAATTTAAATTTTATAATAATCTAAGACCCGGAAGAAGATATCGGAGAAAAATAATTGCTTTACAACAAACTTCTAACTTACCGTTGATAAAGCTGTGCATTATGACGTTAGACGACAATCCAAAATGTGGACTAACAACTAACATGTCTACTGTTGGAATTCAACTCTATGGCCTTAAGACTTTGTGCTATGAAAATTTTTCGGATTTTAGAAACCCGAACCAGAATGATATGGGAATTTATGCAGTTATTTGAAGAAACATTTTCGTTTATTTGGCAGTCGCCTGCACAAACAAAATCCAACAATATTTTTATTTTTATTTTATTCACTAACACTGCTATTAAATAAAAATATTCAAACCCTTTATTGTACATAGAACTTTTTTTGTTAGGTCCTTTCGATATAGAAAATTCGTTTCACCGCGACGGGATTCGATTAGCTCATATTGACTTTGGAATATTACATCTTCTTTTGGGACCAATTGAATTATTAATAGCTTTTGATATGATTGTGTTTTCCTATTACAATTTGTTTTAATATATTAGCAGCTAAAGCAGGCAAGCACAAGTTTTGAATAAAAATTAATTATTATTATAAATTGATTTGTCAACTTTTGCCAGAGGTTATATTGAAGTATACGAAACATTGAGTAACAGAGTTTTGAATAGCAAGTTTTACTATACCTATATTGCATATTATATATATTGTGTTATTGCTGTTGTATTGTTACTATACCTAACCTATTATTGTTGTTTTACAGATTTCAGGTGACCTGAGAGTCTCAATCTCGAAATGGAACAAAATTTACTACGCTTTGTTGTTGTGTTGAATATACATACATACTTGTACAACAATTACCAACATTTAATGAGGACAGTTTATCTGTCCAACTGATTTCTCAAATCTTACCGTAAACATAGAAAGAATAAAACAAACATGAAATATGAGCTTATCGTACCAGTTACTAAATTGTTTTTGCCTTCTGAAAGATAAGCTATTAGAAAAGATGGGAAATGTTTATTTAAAAAAAGGAATAATTTAATATGCTCACTAGGGTGCGAACATTTATCTTCAGAATTTTAATACCTGCAGGATGCAATTTAATGACTGTGAAATGCATTAGTTTTGATCAATTTAGTTTCATTGATGGGCATAAATACCATATTAAATATCAAGTTGCAAAAAACTCGTAGTTTCGAATCCAAATTATTCGGAAGTTCGAACCATTGAATTGCGTTTACTCAAATTAAAAGTACTCTTACGAGGATGCAATCTTTAGATATCCATGACAAATGTGGACCATTTCTGTGATTGCATTTTAGTTTTCGAATCGCTTCATTCTTTTAATTTTTGAACGCTTCTAACAGAGAGCTTCCCGCGGGTTCCAGAAGCCCGAATTGCACTAATCTAAGAAGATTCCAAAGGAAACTTATGTCGGACTACCTGAGGTCCAGTAAGTTTTGTCCCCAACTTTGATTTCCGTTTTGTTCTTGGCTGGAAAAGAAGGCATACTTTTTTTTGGTGTCGTGCATGATAACATGCATTTCAGCTAAGGTTTAATTTTGAACTTAAAGGATTCCGTTGCTCCTACAGAAGGTATGGATATTTACAGTACTGACCTGAAACGGAAAATTTGCAAATTTTACCCGATTCTGTCAGAAAGGCTACGTTTTTTTGTGTTCAGGTTATTCTTAAAACGGAGTAGCTCAATTAAAATTAATTTCTGTTCGAAGCAAGCAGCAAATTTGGAGCGCTTACAACACAACCGAAGTTACAGAATATTACACCCAGCGAACTTTAAAATTTTATAGATTTTTGTCTGCCGAATGAGCGCACACTGATTTAAAAGGATGACACCCTAACAGATTAGTTTGACAGATTTAGCTCTATTTGAAAAATTGGAGAATATTTCGTATACAAATTTAATAAAAATTATCCACAAATTGGGTTAAATCGATTTGTTTCGATTTGTCCATTATTGAAACAACAACAACAAACAACCGGAAGACAAAAAAAATTATTTCAACTTACGTCTATAATAAGCAGCGGGCCACTGAAGCTCTAAGAACGGGTTCGTGTACAGCACGAAAGCAACCACCACGTAACCTCGTGAATTAATCGAAATTTGTGGTCTCTGTTTTAATCTGTGTTTTAATTAAATTTTTGCATTTCTAAAAATAACTAATTGCGGTCATTATCATTCGACTCATATCGGAAACCAAATCGTGCCAGAGCGAATCAGCAACCCTGCTTCTGTCTCCCCCCCTCCCCACCCCATCAAACGGAAAGAAACAATAAAAGCAGAATCCAAAGTCCGATGTAATCATTAATGTGCATGCTTTGATTATGATACATGTCACATGTGTATACACAAACATGTGTATGTACAAACCGGTTTTCTTTGTCCGAAACCTTTTCAAAAATATTATTCTCAAATATCCGGTTTAACTGGTTTTCGTAAATGTGCGAAAATCTGCAAACTTCAAGAACTTCTTATTAAATAATTTCAGTCGTATTCATAAACATTTATTAGAGGTTTATAATTCAAAGCAAGCAAAAACATTCTTCAAACGTTCAAAAATCTTAAATTTTTAAGGCTATTCCTTGAAAACTATACAACTGCCGGAAGGAATATTGTTGCAAAGTTTATACTCTGGAAAAATTCTGCCGACTTTAAATACAATATAGAGCCTTTTTTCAAATTTGACAGAAATATTTTCTAGAACATTTCTTTCCTTAATTTTTTTTAATAATGATCAAAGTATTGAATATACTGTTGTACAATGATATTCTCGACACCTAATTAGAATGCCTCCCAAAACAACAGTCTAGTTTTTCGGTGTTGTATTAAGAAAGAAAGATCCAATTCTGGAGTTAGCTGTGCAATAAACATTTGAACTACTTGTTCACATACATACTATACCTATCGCATTTGCGACTCGTATGACTTGATACTTTTTTTTGTCCCAAATAGATTCAGAATTGCATAATAACAGTAAATATTTCGTTAAAAGTGACGCACATTTTTCTTGAACTTCGCTTCATAGGGAAACTCTGAATAAAATCGGTTGTTTTTTAGGCCGAATAATTGAAACCCAAATTTTCGAAAAAATAGAATAACTTGAAAACGGGTGCAATTAAATAAAATGTCGGTTATTTGAACGCACAATGCCATGCTCATGATGCCATCGTACTATGTAGTTCACGGCAACTCTATTCACTTCTAAAATCTAGCGTAAGTTTGATAGTTGTTAACTTACAAGCAAGAGATAATACGGGACAAGAAATGTCAGTCATGTGTACAGTTTAATTATATTACTTTATAAATTGATCGTTATATAGGGTTATCCATTTAGTGGTTCCAAAACCTGTAATCTGAAGTGTTATTTATTTAGTGAGAGAAAGAAGAACATGTACAAATAGTTAAAACTTACTATGAAAGTGGTGATTCAAACGCGGGCTCCCAATCGAACAAAATTTTCTTTGGCAATAAAACTCATTTCGCAATCGGCGGTTACGTCGACAAGCAAAATTGTCATATATGGGGCTCGGAGAACCCAGAAGTGATTGTGGAAAAGCTATTGCATCTGAAAAAGTGACTGTTTGGTGCGCATTATGGTCTGAAAGTGTCATTTGGCTGTATTTTTTAGAAAACTACTTCAAAAGGATCCACTACTGCAGCCAATCTAGAGGTGGTCATTTAAATGATATTGTATGTCGTTTAAATAACAAACAAACAATTAAAACGTATATTTGATAATATTTTATCTTAAAATATTATTATTATCTTAAAATATATTATTAGGTATTAAGTATAAAATATAAGCATACGGAGTGCTGGGGTTGGCTTTTTAGCACCACTCAGGGATTTCAGATTAGCTGCATTGAATGAATTTAGCCTCCCCAGAGAGAATTTATTGCTACGGTGGTCCATTCGGATTAAGCATGTCTTGTTTTAAAATCAAAAGAAGAAGAAGTTGAAGGTATAAATTGAAACTGATCTTTGGTTTCAGCAGGATGGCGCAACATGTTACACTCCCCGCCAATAAGATTTTGGAAAATTCAAGTGACAGGCCCATACCCATTTGGAAACCAGCTGAAACAGCAGCCTGAATAAAATCATATTCCATAAAAAATTAAATTTCTGCATCAAGAAAAAATAATAAAAATAAATTTGGTTTTACAGTGCCGCTCACTGAAATAGCACCCCCTTTAAATATTTTTCTAAGCTCGATTTTTTCCAAAATAATATTTCACTTTTGCTTGAATATTATTTGCTTGATTCGTACACCTTGCGTACTAGCCATCCCCAGACGTTTTCATTAATGTTTAAGTCTGGAGAGTAAGGCGGCCAGTTCATAACATCAACATTTTGGCTTTTAATCCATGATTTGACGACTCTTGCTGTGTGGATTGGCGCGTTGTCATGCTGGAATTTCCATTGCAAGTCTCTGACAACATTTTTAATTTCAGGAAAAGCTTTTTCCAGCACTGCTTTGTATGAAGTCACATTCATTTTTGCAGAGAGAAACTGGAGTTCTATTGCGCCATAATAAGAGATCGCACCTCATACCATAACTCCACCTTCCCGGCTGTGCAATCGATTGAGTAGGTATTCCTCTTCTCGAAGATCGTAGAAGTAGTAATTCTATCCATTAGGACCTTCTAAATTACATTTTTTTTTCGTCGGAAAATATAATTCTATTCCACTCTCTACTCCACGTCATACGACAACCTACCTACTTCTTGTAGGTTTTAGTTTTGGATCTTTCCTCGGCACTCAAGGATTTAGCTCGGCCCATTTTACTTAAAATGGATTGTTTTATATTTAATTATACACAATTACTGTAATCCGATCTGATTTATAATGATCTGCAAAAGACTTTCACACTTAAACTGATTACCAAGTTAGTGGTGCTATTCAAATTGACCAACAAAGAGCAAATTTTTTACTCATTTAAAAGAAAAGAGCGAATTAAAATAGCGGGACACTTCCATGGATTGAAATTTTTTGTAGGTGATGTGTAGTAGGAGAAACAAATAAGTAAAAACTGAACCGTTATGTGAAGTGTATTTTAAAAAATAGTCACTATTTTTAAATGATTAGGGGGCGCTATTCAAGTGAGCGGCAGCGTATAAATAAATTTCTATTAATTTCTATTATTATTTGCCATTTTAATTTGTTTCAGAGTTTTCATCTTTCTTTTTTCGGTTGCGCTGTTTATTGTAATGTCAGTGATTTTCACTTTTTCGAGCAGAATGCAAATTAACTACGGTCGCTTCACAATGTTATCTTGTGGTTACTGATTACTTATGTAGATTGTTGTTTTTGTGCTCAATTAAAAAATCCAACAGTTTGAAATAATTTTTACAGAATTTAGTATTTAGTAAATCCGTCCAAATATGTGTACGTTGAAATCGTTAAAATATTTAAACACCGGAAGAAGCAATTGGATTCAAAAAGACTTCCTCATTTTTGAAGTAATTGCTATTGACATAAATATATTGAAATTAAGAGAAGTGATTAAAATAAAACTATGAACTGATAAAAATCTTTCTACACTTTACCTCACGTATTTCATGTAAAAAAAATTATTACGAAATATTTATATTTTTAAAGCGTAAAAAATCTGAAAACTAAAAAATTTAGGTTGTAACGAAGAAGGTGGAAATAAATGTGTAACTTTCGAATGGCTGAACTAATTTGAATAAACATTTGCAGAGCTATAGGCGAAGTGTTATCGAGCTTAAGTTATCAGCCAAAGATATTCAAGAGTCGTAGAAGCTGCAAGATATGTGGATGCATTTTGTAGTCCTGGACATTCAAATTCTTTAAACAAGCAGCCAATAACGTATTTTAAACGAATTGAAATAATATATCTTCTTCAAGATATATATCTCAACAAAGTAAGTTTGTAATGTTAATGGAATTCGACTTTTTTTAATTTTGCTGTTTTTTTTTAGAATTTTGCTATTGCCGTCCACATTTTCAAAACATTTTAAAATCCCAATTTTCTCCGAATATTGGTACATTTTTCTTGCCATGAAATTACCCATTCATTTAATTTTTTATTAACTATTATTCATTCCATCAGTCTCCGAAAGTGCCCTTGTATTCGTATTTTTTAGTGTTAATTAACGACAATTGTCTACCAAACGACGTATAAAATGTGACTCGTGCTTGCAACCCCGAAGGAGTGATGAATGAAACACCACTCTCACCACTTTCGTCTTTGTGCAAAAAGTTGAAAATTAACATATTTTTATTATTTTTACCTGTGAGCCACATCATACTGCGGTAAAATCAACATTTTCGCAAGAAATTGTTTGCTTCAAGAGGACCAAAGGATAACCGTATCCTTGCATGCTATTCTTGATTGAAATATTGGTGGGAAATGTCATTCGTGGCACCAAATTAAAAAACCGACGAAGTAATCTTATAATTTTCTCAGCACAATCAATTTATCAGTCATGATGTTGACAATTTTATACGAAAAATTTTGCAGTTATTTTCAAAGTTGCAAATTAATAAAAAGAAATAAAGAAACTGAACATATTATTCACTGTATAAGGTCAACACAATACAATACAATACATAAAAACTGTACTTTTTTCAAATGCTTAGAAGTTATAACGTCTTGACAGCTAACTGGCTAAACGGCAATTATGAGCCTTACGTGACAGAAGAAACAAAGGATGACGACTACACTGTCAAACCATTTACATGCAAACATTTGGATTCGTACAAGGAATTGCATTAAAAAGTTGACAGGCAGCAAACTCGAAAAGAAATTAGGATTATCTGCATCATAGCATCATCTAAACGAAAGGACTATGTAAAAGTACTTATCCCGGGTAGTATCGGGAATAAAGCTTTGGCTTTTATACTGAAACTAAAACTAAGAATAAGATTTTTCAGTTTTTCCTTTTCTCTTAAAAACGATGTGATACATCTTTCGCTACAAACACAAGAATAATATAAAAAGAATACCTTGCTTTCGCGAACAGACGCCACGGAAAGGGCAGCAAATTAGAAATTTGAAACAAAATATTGCTTGCCAGTTTTATTAATTATAAATGTCATGAACTGTAATCTTTACTTAACACAATGACGGCATGTGGTCCTTAACGAAATGCAATGCCCCGAAAAGCGATTTAATAAATATATTATATAGTACAGTAATATAAATATTATTTATTGTAGTTCAGGTATCTCTAAAAACGTACTTCGTAGATCCTCCTATATGGAAGAACTCCACGACTAGCGCAAGGTGCTAATAAATATTAATTTAACATTTCGTATCAAATTCGCGTAACGATGCTGGACAAGAAGGCAATTAACGATGCCACAAACACCATATTTTCGTAAAAATATTTCATATGCTACGAAAAGAAGTCAACCTCTTTTTTTTGAGTACCACCGTTAAGTGGTCGAATTAGATTCCTGGACAACTATCTTAATACGCTTGATGACTTGAAATATAAAATTATTCCAGAAAAGAGAACAACCTAATAAGAAATGAAAACGAAATGACTACAATAATCAAACGAAATATAAGATTTAAGCAGCAAACGTGGCTAAATGCCACGCTAGTTTTCTGGAAGACCAAATGGCGGGAATATGGCCGGAAGACCATCAACACCACCACTGAATACCAAATACAAAAAAACATGTAGTCAAATTTGTAAATATATTATATTTATATACATATGGTCAAAATAATAAGTACACCCTATATTTTTTTATTTAAATTAAAAGAAAAAACAAATACTATATTTTTTGTTATAACATTAGAAATAAAATAAATGCTAAAACAATAACAAAAAAAAAATTAAATTAAGTATTTTTCAAAAAGTAAGATATTAATCAAAAAACATTGGACAAAATAATAAGTACATTTAGTTAAACTAAGCAAAAAAGTAAAAAAAAATCAAGTTTTTCTGCTAAATTGGCTGAGATTCGTTAAAAGCCGGTATATCCACCTTTATTTTCAATTATTTGGTTGATTCTTTTTAGCATGCTGGCAATAAGCTCCCTGCAGTTTTCTACTGGCATTTCATACCAAGTTTTTTGAACAAAATTCCATAACTGATGCTTATTTTTAAGAACCTCCTTTCCAATTCTTTGTTCTAACTTCCCCAAAGATTTTCGATTGGATCTATGTAAGTCCGGAGATTGACTTGACCAGTCAAGAAGGGCGACATTATTATCTTGAAACCAATCCTTTACCAACTTAGAAGTATGCTTCGGATCGTTATCCTGCTGGGATGTCCATCTAAGAGGCATACTTACCACAGCATAGTTCAATATCGTATTTTCCAAGATATCTTTGTATCGGACCGACACCATACCACGAAAAACAACCCCACCAGATCATAATATTGCCGCCCCCCGTGCTTGACCGTCTTCTTTGTAAAGCGAACATGGAATTCCTTACTCTTAGGGCGTCGAACATTCCGGACACAGTCGTTTCTAAATACATTAATTTTTGTTTCATCGTTCCACAAAATGTTTCGCCATTTCATTTTCATCGTCTCCTCCGGACCAATTGGAATGACTTCTTGTAAACGCCAATCTAGCCTTTAATTTTTTTTTTTTGCCTAAGCAAAGGAACTCTTCTGGCTATCCGTCCTGGTGCTTCTTGTTGTCTACGACAAACCGTTCGCGATGAAATTACATTTCCAATTTCGTCTGAAATCGCTCTTGAAGACACAAACGGGATCGGTTGTTTTTGAAGGTTTTTTTTTTTTGGGTCTTCTGCGAGTTTCGACGGACTTTGTAGGCTTTAAAGCACTTTGTACAAAAAAATAGCGATCGATTCATAGTTTCTGCTATAGAACGAAGCCTTTGGCCACTTTCTCTTAGTCTTGGAACAATTTTTTCTCTCCTCCGGAGAACAATGACCATTTCGACCCATGACTGATTTTTTTACTATATATTTTGTTATGAATAAAGATGAACAACAGCAAAATAACTAGCCTTGGGAAAGAATTGAGCAATGTATTTATTATTTTGACCAAGTACTGAAATCACACCTTAACAAAACTAACTCACAATGAAAACAACGGGAAATCCCCAGTTTTGTTTTTACTTTGAAAGGCATTACCATACTAAAGTTATTTAAATAAAAAAGAATTGCCATGTTTACTTTCCGTTGAAGTAACTAAAATTAAACATAAAGCAAAAATAGTCAGGTGTACTTATTTTTTTCGACCATATGTGTATGTATAGGCAAACTTAAATATATATATGTATATGTATATATATATGCAGTATAAGCTCGCTAATCCGAATTAATGATTGCATACCCCATACCCAGTTATAATTTGTAAACAAGTTTTATTTCAATCGAAAAAGAAAAAAAAATCAACAATTGTATAAAAAACAGAAAAATAATTCATTCGACTTAAAAGAAAAAAAATCAACAAAATAAAAATTATATATTTTTTTAGAAAGTTAGTAATGGTTGTCTGCTTTTTCAATGCGCATCCTTCTATAGCTTTATTTCGCAATTCTTTCAGCATCAAAATATGATTTGTTTCTATGTCACGTTCCTTTGCCCAATCTATTGATGTGTTTAAAGCTTGTACGGCTTCACTATCTTTAACGTGCTTAAACAAAGTAGGCTCTGCTTCAATGTTTTCAGCTTCCGATTGTAAATCACTGCTCATAGTAATGGAAGAGTCGTTTATCCAATCAATTATTTCGTCTTGAGAAATTTGCACGTCGTTATTAGAAAGAAATAAATTTTGAATTGCGCGGACTTCTTCATTATCTTGCAGACAATCTGCAGAGTCAATCTCAAGGAATTCTTGGTGCAATAATGCCAATGGGATGTTATCCTCTGAAGTCCATCTCTAAAAAAGAATTTGCTTCCAACAGGACTTTAAAGTAGAATTCCGTACCCTGTCCCACGATCGCTTAAGCAATTCACAAGCGTCCTTCATGCTGAATTTTTTTAAAAAGGCATCCACGCGTGTTTTTGTTAAAAAAAATATTTTTGACATAGTAATAACGATAAAAAGAACACAATAATAAAGAAAACACAAATTCGGTTTAGCGAGCTGCAATCAATGCGGACTATAGAATATGCAATGCCAAATATTTTCAATTCGGATTACTGGATAATTCGGATTACACACCATTCAGATTAAAGAGCTTCCACTGTATATACGCTGCGGTCAAAAAAAAAAAAAAAAAAATAGCACCAACGCTAAAAAAATTTATGTAGACTATTATTTTGCAATAGTGTTTACTGATTAAGTTCAAAATGTAGCATTAGACAGTTAGGAAACTGTAAAACTATATTGAATAAAAAACATTAATTTTTCTCTTTATTTTGACACGAAATTTTAATTTTTTTCAAAAGAACAAATAACAAGCAGTCAAAAAAATAGCACTTTAGTTTAATTTTTGGTAATGGTATACACTTAATTAAGCACAAGTTAATGAAAAAAATAACAATATATTATGAACTCACTACTTCTGAGTATTATTTATTTATTATAATCAATACTTCGTGGCATTTTCTTTGTTTGCAACAACCTCTGCGCAACGTTTTGGCATTGAATTAACCAGAATTTGGCAACGTTCCACCGGAATTTCGTTCCATATTTGCTTCATTGCTCGTTGGTTGAATTTGAGCAACTCCTTTTTTAATACCTCCCCATAAATTCTCAATGGGGTTGAGTTCTGGGCTCTGGGCGGGCCACTCCATAACATTGATATTATTGTCTTAAAACCACTTTGTTGCAAGTTTGCTGGTGTGTTTAGGGTCGTTATCTTGCTGGAAGACCCACACCTCCGGCATTTCGTCTGGAGCATAGGGCAGCATAACTTCTTGAAGGATATTAACATAAATGGTTTTATTCAATATACTTCTTATCCAATGTATGGGTCCTACACCATAATAAGACCCACCATTACCATTGTACCATTACCACTATACTAGGGTTGTATTCGGCATTAGGGGGTCTTCTAATGTAGCAACGTGACCCCTTGCCACCAAATAAAACAATTTTGGACTCATCTGTTCAAAGCACATTTCTCCACATTTCGGCTGTCCAGTTCAAATGAGCTGTTGCAAATTTCAACCTTTAGCAACGTGATTACGAGATAGGAGTGGCACTTTTCGAGGACTACATGCGAATGATCTCGACACTTGTAACTACAGTGAGTTCCTTCTTAAGCTCTGTAGCTGGCTTGAATGGTTGGGTAAATTTCAGTGCGTTGATAATCATTTTGTTTGAGCACCCAACTAATTTTCGAATTTCCGAATAAATATATATATATATATATATATATATATATATATATATATATAAAATTAACCCTTTGGAAACAAAAAGTTTGGCCCCGTCTTGTCTTGATATATCCAAAGAAAAAAAAAACTTTTTCAACTCCACATGCAGTTTATTCCACTATGAAATTAATCAGAATGGAAACGATCCACATCAATTTACTTTTTCACATAAAATGTGTTCATATACATAGCACTGTTTGGAAATGAAATCACAAAAAATTAACTTTGTCTTAATCACTTCAAATTTGTAAACCAGCGCAGCGACCAATGAGGGTGGGGAACAAATTGTATCTATTGCCGTTGAACAGCAAAAAAGTATTCCGTATTCACGATCTGTTGATCTTTTGCAATAACATTAATGCGCTAGAGGTCAGTCAACTCGAGAGAAATTCCCATTCCTATACATCGAACTTGCGATGTGGTAGGGGACGGACCACCACATACTTCTGTTTACTACGCTGCAATGAACATATGAAGATGCGAAACAAGTTTTAAATACCAGTAAAGTAGTAATCGTCCGGATTATCAATTGCCACCCCATGCATGCCATGGCAAGGGGGGCTAATGGCCACCTGTCGGGTTATGTGCGTTTAGAAATTATGACACGGTCGCAGCTGCTGCCATTCTCTCTCCCTCTCTATCGACATTATTCATCACCGCTGATAAATGACGGACCAGATAGAATAAATCCAATCCAACATTCCGAGAATTTCTACGCCACTCTTTATAGCGTAAACAATTTACTTGTTTTGTTTTGTTTCCCTCTCCTCAAACACAAATAAAACGGTTTGTCGGAACCAGTGCCGATTGTTCGACGATAGCTTTACTGTTTTGTTCTGCTTAAAAAGATTTTATTTTTATCAAGTTGGCAACAGAATACGAGATGAGAAGAGGGACACGCGCAGAAGACCAAAAAAACACAATGAAAAATAATAAAAAGATAAATGACACGACGCACTACGAACGCATTTGACGTGTATTTTGTCGAATATCTTCTCTACCGAAAGAAAGAGCCGCAACAGCAATTACAAAAGCAAAAACCACAACAAAAGTACACTTCAAACGAGGCGCTAAAAGAAATAAAAACCACACTAGGCAATACATCACCGCCAAGTGAGTGTGACATAAAATCACGCGCTTTTTTCGGGAATCAACTGCCTGTCAAGCAGCGGCGTCGACGGCAGCTACTACCGCTGCTCACAGCTTCGGTCGCCATACTTAAAAGCCAAAAAAAAAAGAGTGACAATCAATAATAATCAAATACACGCGCTCGTGTTAATTAATATTGCTCAAATCAGAAAATTTCCAAAACAAAAATCGCTATAGGAATCAAGGTTTATTCCGTCCATCCATTGCATTGAATGCCACATTAAAATTTGCTACTCTCACCGCCACCACGCTTCGAATTCAATGGAATTTTTGTACGTGTCCTAATTGACAAACCGTATGTAAGCCTTAGGCTCAAACGAGTTTAAATTCGAAATTTCTTTCAATATATTTTGTCAGCTGTTTTATGAGCGTGGCCGTTGACGACAACTTGATCAAATATTAACTGTTTAATTTCATTGCGTTACTATGTTTAAGACAGTTTCCGTTATTGGGATGACAATTTATCTTCTTTAGAACTGTCAATTCCTCTATACGCTTATTGCTTTTGGTTTGTTTTCCCTTTTTTTTCTTTGCTAAGACTAGCTCCTCAACTGGCGGTAAGATGACTCATTCGTTAAAGAGATACCTTAATGATGCTGAAATTTATTCCATTCATAGACAGACTGCAACTAAAATAGTTACTGTGCTCCTAAATATGCCACCCCAATTTGATCAGGGAATAATTTATGCCAGGCAATACAATTGCATCAACGCAACAAACTAAAACGGATTCACCTTCTCTTGTTAATTATTGGTAGCTTCACAAAAATTAAATTAATAAATAAATTAATTAATTACAGTTTGGTATAACTGAGGTTGCTGTTGACTTTTTTTGCCTTTTTTCTTGTAAACAAAATATCACAGTTGTTGCGAAAGTTGCATTTAATTGTTTTCTTTAATCAATTCGCGCAATGGATTGAAAAACCACATCCAATTCCAGAATCAGCAATTTAGGGTAATGAACGCGCGCGTATCAACAAGATGAAAGGGGGAGCGATAGCAACGACGACGAAGGTGATGATGGCGATGACGACAACGATTTTTGAAGCTATTCTTTATTCTATTCAATACCGACGTTAAGTCACTTGAACCGTCTTTTAGCAACTGAAAACCCCAACATTATTGGCTTTTTGTGGTCGGTGGTACTCATATACAATGAATGGCCCGATGTGCGCAAAATGCTTACAAACGAGAGCGATTTCGATAGTGTAAGATATTGAGAGCGAGAGTAGAACTACATCAGACGAGAAACAATGGAAGAAGAGGGCAAGCGAGTGATAATACAAGTATACTTATGCACGAACGTCTGACGTAGTCGACGAATTTGCCGTTTCTATATTCTGTTGCTGCGCTGCACGATGCACGGGCGGCAAGTGGGTGAATAGAAAACGCGACAAAAGCAAAAACTCAAAAAATAACAAAAATAAACAAATGCCAAAAAATAACCGCGTCAAAATATTTTACTAAAGATCGTAATTTAAGAAACCAATTTTGTACTTCATTGACATTTTATTTAGCACTCACTCTCCTTTGCCGTTTAATTATCTGCGTTTGTACTATTGTGTTTTTTCATTATTTCTATTATATTTTTACCAATCGGTAGAAAGCCAGCATTGTTGACTGGTAAGATCGTAGAGATTCGTATTTACAAGGACAGCAAAATTGAGACGGGATGAAATGATTTCGGGACGAAATAACGGGCAAAAACATAGATTGCACGCAAAACACCTATTTTATTTATGCCTCTCACAATCAAATTAAACATGCTATATGGATAAAACCATCAACATATCTTCAAGACGATTGTACCAACATAAAAAAAATAATCGAAAGTCGAATGTACGTAGCCCGTGAAATTTGAAAATTCGACTTATTCGCGTTTTTGCGAATTTTCAAATTAAAAATTTAAATTTTTAAAAATATTAGGAGTAGAGCTCTATAGACTGTTTTCATATAATCTACTGCAATAATTAGAAGAAACTAAGCTAAAGCTTTGAAAATTCATAAGCGTTATTTGTATGATAAAACTTAAACACATGCAAGAAAATAATCATTTTCCGCCCAAAGGCGGACCTTTCTTGCACTTAGCGCCAAAATAAAAAACGCCATATTTTCACCCAATTACAAAAACAGAATGGCAGCGGTTGAAATCGATTATTTTTAACTGCTCAAGTCAAACAGGCGGAAAGATTTACTGGTTTAAATTTTTTGAAATCATCACATAATTTATGTGATCGGAACTTAAAAACTCAGCTTAGCATTGCTAAAAACGAGGTGAAAATACCAAACATCGACTACAATTGTGATTTTGTTTAGAACAAAGCAATTTTTATATGCAAAATGTTTATTGAATATATTTAATTTTTTAGAACTATTTCTTTAATTAATTTTCTTATTTTTTAATTAATTTCATCAACATGCCGTTGAAATTTATTCCTACTTTATTTTAAATTGTTATGTAAACTTTCGTTTGACAAAATATAAAAGAATCATTGGAGATCATTAGTTGTAATCTGCTATACCCAACTAACATTTATAAGACATTTAAAGAGAAAATGTAGATAAAAATAATATATTGTCACGTGACTGGTAATACTTCAATTTTGTATACATTCGTACACAAACGAATTTTTATTACTTCTCATAGCTTGGAGATATCGTCCTCCAAATGTAATCTCTATTTAGGCAAATATACGAAAATGTATAACATTTAAGTTTTTAGACTATGAGGCGGTTTAATTTACTGGCTTATAGAAAGTGACCAAAACTGCCAACTGGCAAAATCGTCCAGATTCATTTTTACAATGACAGCAGACTTGAAATGAAATGAGCAATTTCGGGTGAAATTAAATTGTTCGCACATATCACCAAATTTTGTTAATAGTGGATGTTTGCTTACTACTACAAGCGAGCCAAAGTTAAAATCTAAATAAAAATATTTTGCTGCAAAAATTGTTTTTTTTTTTTCATTCGCATACATTGAAGCCACATAACGTATGTTGATAAGGTTTGCAGGTTTTTTTCTGTTAAATCCATAACATAGTTAATAGTTGATTGCAAATCATACTTTTACTTGAATTTGTTTAAAAAGATGTTGTTTTTAAATTCAATTATGCTTTTGGGAATACGTTAGACTAAACTAAAAAAAAAATATACGGATATTTTGATCTCTAGGACACGCAAAACTGTTCTTTAAGTGCTTCCGATGCAAAGCATGAACAAATATCGTTACTGACTACTGCCGTTTTATACTTGAATTGACTAATGTGATGGAGATATATGTGGATCCATTGTAGATCCATTTAGTGATCATACAAAAAATGTTCTTCCACAAGAGAAAAAATATGATTTTCCATAAGCTATCTACTTATGCTACAATGAGTTATCTGATATAACAGAAATACGGCAGTACTTTTGGCTACAGATGGAAATAATTTTGCAACTTGTTCCCCAGCTCTAGAATGATGATTTTTAGCAGACTTTTAACGATTTGTTCATAAGATTTTTATAAAACTTCATATATTTTGCAAATTTTTTCGAGGCAGTCTAATGTGCGTACATTAATTACTATGTTTTGTGAATGTAGTAGACAAATAAATGTTATGCTTAGTACCAAGCAGACTTGACTATGTAGTACATTCTGTCGAAAGGTAACAGGAATTGACAATTTAACAGGCCCGTCATTTAGTTTGTTTACACTGCCCGATTTTGTCAATTCATCTTAGTATATATTGCGATTTTTAGAATGGATAAGAATATCGAACAACAAATTTGTTTCAAATATTGAATTGCCAATGGAATTTCGTGTATCAGATCGCTCAAAATAAACAAAAAATTTATGGTGAATCGACTTTATCAAAAATACAAGCACATGAGTGGTACAGAGTATTCAAAAGCACAAGAACTTCTTTTGAATGCTCGTATACTCATCGGTAAGCGAAGCACATTTATGCTAAAAATATGACACAGTCAAAAATCGGTTAATCGTTGCACTATTATTAAAATAATCAGCATCGAAAGCCAGTTTAGTTTTTCGCGCAAAAATTGCAACTATCTAATTTCAATTTTCCTTGGCATGAAATTTTGAAGTTACTATAAAGAACATAAAACAAATTATTCAAATTACGCATACCGCATGTATTCATTTTGCTAGCAGAGTTTCTTTATTCCTTTCGGGACAGAAATTGCATAACTCTATTTCGTCCATTTCAAACTTTACGGTGGATACATTACTAACCACCAACACCCAAAAATACCACATAAATTGGGATAAGATTACGAGAATTGCACGACGTTACTTTCTTGTTTCTGAGACCCACAGCCATATTTCCGGATCGGATGGGACCCCTGAGCGTGACTAAACAAGGTATGAACATAATTACGGTTATCGTTGAGCCGAAGGAAAACCATTTCCTTTTCTTGATCGAGTAGAACATTCGCATTTTTTAATTCTAAATTTAAATGTTGATTTGTTGTCTCTGTTAGCATGTCAACACCTTTTAATTTATAGCACGTACGGACGAATGAGCACATCTACATATTCTATGTAGGTAGGCTGGTATCTGTAGAACGCATCTCTGTGCACTGCGTATTGCTCAGGATGAAAACGTCTTCACTTCTCTCATTCATACACATGATTTTCTAAAAATAACCAGATTTGTCGGCGCGTGTGCGAGATACATGTGTACATGCTGTTCGTTAGCATGGCAGATAATTTACTACCATGGATATTCCTCACAATACATACGAGTATATTACAATATTTGGGCTTTCAGTGTAAAACTTATGAGCCATCTATTCGAACCTCGAACTTGGACTGAAAATACAAGACTCATACTTGCAAATAATAGACAATTTTACTGCATTCTGTCAGGGCTAAAATGCGCTCACGCAAAATGCGCGACGCTTCCCATCGAAGTGATT
>JAHXMU010000194.1:1685236-1739571 GCA_019455685.1 Philornis downsi | reverse complement strand
GTCAGTACGAGGAAATCCACAAATGTCGACTCGCAAGAGATCGTCTGTCTTACAATTATCGCGACGAAGTTTGCGACGAATTTTAACATTGGATCTTAAACTGCATCCATATAAGCTGCAATTAACACAAGAATTGAAAGAGTCTGACTTCATAGCAAGGCTCGCATTTGCTAAGTGAAATGCTTAATCAATTTTCCAATTTTGACAATATCCTTTTCTCTGACGAGGCTTATTTCCTTATGAATGGGTTCGTAAACCGTCAAAATTGTCGTTACTGGAACAGTGAAAATCCCAAAATCAAACACCAGAAACCATTGCATAGTCCTAAAGTGACAGTATGGGCAGCAATCTGTGGTAGAGGAATAATTGGACTTTTTTTCTTCGAAAATGCGCGGTGCCAAAACGTCACGGTTAATACGAAACGCTATGTTGAGATGTTTGACGGATTTTTGGCTCCAGAAATTGAAAGTTCAAGAATAGTGAATTCCAGAACTTGGTTCCAACAAGATGGAGCTACCTGTCACACACCAAATGACTCCATGACGGTGGTGAAGCAGATGTTCCCTGGCAGACTGATTTCGAAAAGAGGTGATATCCCATGGCCCCCACGTAGTCTAGACTTGACACCTCTTGACTATTTTTTGTGGGGATACCTCAAACACAAAGTCTACAGTAATAATCCAAAAAACATTGTTCAGCTCAAGAAGAAAATATACGTGGTGAAATGGCAGCCATTACACCAGTATTACTGAAGAAAGTTTTCAACAATTTGCGTTTGCAGTTAGAGGAGTGCCGTCGTAGAGAGGGTCACCATTTAAATGATGTTATTTTTAAAAAATTAACTCCATTTATTACTCTACAATGCCTTAGATTTATTTTAACCATACCTTTTGTATTTATTTTTTAATCTATTTTTTAAATATGCACGTTCTATTGCGCCACCCTGTATAACTCCATTGGCGATGTGGAGTTCTTAAAACCCTTCTGAAATATGATTATGCCTTGTGTCATGTTCTAAATAACAAACGGCGCACCAATTACACGCGCGGCGGTCTTTAAGGGCTACTGAAACGACATAATTTATTGCAATTAGACTCAAAATCATCAACCACATAAGTACAGTTTGGCCATAATTACTACTCATTCATGATCGCAATAGTTGCAACTTTCAGACAATGCCCGCCGAAATCTCAAATCAACGAAAAAAATTAACTTCGTGAGTCTGTTGACGATTTTTGATGAAAAAAAAAAAATGTCGATGATAATGAACGCAGTGGAAACCGCTTCAAAATTATTCTCAATAATCGGAAAGTGAAGTTTTGCTTGTAAATTAAATGAAAACCGCATTTGCTAAGAGGGTACAAAAATGTCAAAATTTTGCTAAACGGAGCTATACTTGGTGTTCCAAAATTTCAAAGAAATATACATGAATTTGTCATGCGTTATTTGACAATAGAAGAAACATGGGTTCCTTGCATATTTCTGACACGAATCTGCAATTCATTGAGAGAAAAGGTGAAATTTGTGAAAACCCTGTAAAAGACTGAATATGCAACAGTCGGCCCGTAATGTGTTGACCATCCATATCCATATCCATAAAATAAATTGTACATTTGGATTGTTTGATCACGTGGAATAATATCAAGAAAAGATGTTTGCAAATGGCGGAGAAGAATACGTTTTTACTTTAAGACAATGCATCGTGTCACAAATGGCAAAATTGCAAGAGTTGATGTTGGAATTGCTGCCCGATCCACCATATTCTCCAGATCTGGAGAAGACGTTCAAAAATCTCAAGAGTTATCTAGGAAAGAAGATTTGGATAACATGAAGAAGTTATTGCACAAAATGGGGCGTATTTCGAAGTCTTTTACAGATCTATCTACAAAAAGATATAGAAATGTCAGAGAACCTTTGGACTGATTGCCATCACTCTTGAACGAAATTGTGTTGATGAGTGAAGCGAAATTACGCAAAATTAAATTAAATAAGTGCAGTTAGCTTAAAATATATATAGGTATTCTGCATCGCTCCTACCATCTATCTACCAAGATATTTACAATAGAATAAATTTCTATCAAAAAGGTCGCGCTACACTTACTTTCTATCTGCAGAATAAGCATGCAAGCAAGTTCAAATGGCTCAATATTACCTACGTAATCTAAATTTGTTTGCTGAGATTTATCACCAGTAAAATGGTATGCCTTACATTATTTTGGAGAAAGTTGAAGGATTTCGATTGTAAGTGTTAAGAATTAGCTTAATGCAAGTTCCTCACCGACAGTCGCTGAGTGTCTACGTTTCAATTGCTGAACTTTTCCATTTCACACACTTTTTTTTTTTGGTGATAAAATGTTCCTGCCACCTTAATGCACCTACAGCGAAGATATGGTTTTGCAATTTTTTAATTTCGCTTGCATTGCTTTTAAAATTTTTGAAGATATAAAAACGGAAAATACAATGGATCTCTTCTGACCAAATATGGACGTATTCTGCCAATAGGATTTTAGAAACAAAGTTTCAAAATTCTTTGTTCGTGGGTTTGAAGCAAGAACGCCAATGTCAAATATCAACATCGGCATTCCCTTTTCCGAAATTTGTGAGATAAAACACAAAGCCTATATCGAAAACTGTCATTAAAACTGAAAACCTCTTCAAGAGAAAACTATCACAAATGCGTCGCACTTAACGGAAAATTCATATTGCTCTAGAATATTTTAATGGATTTACACTAATCGATTCGTCGATAAATGATTTATAGTTACTATAAGATGAAAATTGGAGATGAACTGTTGACACATCTGTTCAGAATAATACGTACAACATTCTCTCAATGGCCTTGCCTTCTGTTTCTAAATCTCATCTGTGAAAACAATTAGTCAAACAGTCTTCAGGTAAATCAACTTATTCCAGCAAGCCGAATGCAACAAAATAACAAAGAATAATCAATGATTTTCACCAGTTGGTGAGTGGTTAATTCTCTTTAACAACGTTAGGGTGCGTTTCACACTTACATAAATTAAGAACATGGTGAAAACTATGTAATTTGAATAGTAATGGTTGTAGGCTACTCTGCTCTCTACTCTCAAATTAAAAAGAAAAATTCTAAAAGTCGTCGATTGAGTTTTCTTTCCTACAGGCAAGTTCAATGTCATTGTCAAATTCAAATTCATCATCTCCCCTTGTTGGATTATACAGGGTGTCCCAAAAAAAAGTTTTCCTTTGTTTGGCTTACAGCGTAAATCCGATCGGCATGGAGGTTATGTCAGTCGATAGACTGGTGTTGAGCGTGCGAGAGTTTTACAAAAACGCTGCTTCGGTGAATGTAGCGCGTAGAATATTCCACGATACACCAAACATTCCTCTCATTGGACAATAGGTCAAAAAGTTTGAATGACCGGTACAACATCAAGAATGGTAGGAAACGAAAGGAGTCTTTTTTTTTTTTCTTTTTTTTTTTTTCATCATTCATTTTTTTTTATTGGATCTTTCTTACGAAATTTACAATATGTATTCAAATCTTAATCCTATCTTAAACTAAAGTATCCTGCCATTGCCGGATCTTGTTTTTGGCGAACAGATCTGTTATCACCGGACCAAGTCTAGCGTGTCCTTTCTTTTTAGCCGTATATGGCCGGGAAAATGCTGAAGGTTTTGAGCGAGTGGGTTTGAGTGGGAGGACAACTTCGATATATATGACCTGCTTAATTTTTTCATTTCCTCGGAAATATAAGGAATGTTTAAATCTTTGTGTATGTTATCATTCCTGACATACCATGGGGCACCACAAATTTGACGCAGGGAGGGAAAGGAGTCTTAATCAGCCTATTTGTGACGATTCAAATTTTTAATTCGGAAGTGGGCAATTTCTTTTAAATGTGCGTAGGTTATCGTTACACCGCATCTTGCAGCATCCTTGCAAAATTAAATTGGTGCAAGAATTAAACAACCGGGATGTAATCCAGGCAATCGAGCGCTTTGCGATGTTTATCAACATTTTGTTTTCGGACCAAGCTCATCTTTATCTCAATGGATATGTTAATAACTAGATCTGTCGCTACTGGAGTACTACGAATGCGAAACGTAAGCACCAGAAATCCCGTCATTCGCCTGCGGGGAATTATCGCTCCTTACTTTTTGAAAATGAAAAGTGTCGTGTAGTTACAGTAAATTCAGAGCGCTATGTGGAGACATTAGACCGTTTCTATTTGGCTGAACTGCAAAACTTTCTTGGCTATACCCAAAGAACATGGTTCCAGCAGGAAGGAACAATGTCTCACATGTCCAATGTGTATCTGCCAAGTATTCATGAGTGCCGCGAACGCGGATGTATGTCTGCATTTAGACAATATTGCTTTTAAAATCACTATTTCAAAAAAATACTGCTAAACTTTTAATAAAACCCCGGTCTCATAATTTGGAGATGCCTTTATAGAAAAATAAAAATCTCAGTCCGCTGTTTACACATCACCAATTATAGTTGTCTTTAATCATGTAATTAAATAATAAAAATAAACGAGTGTGGGACACTGCTATTAAAAGCCGTGTAAGTCAAAGTTTTACAAATCATCTCCGAATTAAAACATTTTCAAGCGAAATTCTTAAGATATTTTGCGTTTTTCTCGCAGCATACATAAATTAGAGCGACAGATTATTTAAGCCAGCCACAAATTGGTGATGTAATTTAGTAGCGAATCCTTTACCAGTCCATGAGTCTCGTCATAAGTGCAAAGGCAACTTCGTGCATAACGCCAGCCATTGAACTGTTATATTAGCTGTTCAGACGTCACGGTTTAACAGTTGAGTTTAACTAACCTTCTCAGACTACAAAACTTTTTAAACATGTTAATGTAACTCACTTGATTTTAGACATCCGAAAAATAAAAACTGCATTTTGACACTTCAACGATTCACGATACAGCCTTTAGCCCCTTGGTCGAACTATTATACCAGACCCGACGGGGGGCAGTTGGGCTGGATGCGTTCGTCCAAAACTCAGTGTTATGAGTCAAATAATTCAGCGTCTATACTGAAATTCCACAAATTCACAAAATAGCTGATTATCTGTACGTCGAACACCATTTAAGACCACTGGATCTTCACTTGCCAACTAGGATGCGGTCTAGTAAACGTGCGAGCGATTTCGAATATTCCGTGATACAAAATTTGAAATTTTGTTGACGCGATTCACGAATTCTCTGCGATGAACTAACGTCGGTGATTCCTTTGAATCGAAATATATACTTAAAAGGCATATACGCAAATTGGTGAACTGCCTGAGCACGACACCAACGCCAACCCACACATGAATTGAGAACAATAAAAAGGTGTTAATTTCACACGGAATTTTGTCTTTTCAATTCCACTAAGTTTAGCGTGATTCGTTCGAGTTCGATTCTTACAAGTGCCACTAGAGAAGTGTTTGTTCATTTCGGTGTATCTACTTAGGCCAGCCATCGCTTCGTTAATACTTTGCCATTCACAGCCATCGTCATCGCCGTCAACGTCACCGCCACCACCGCTCTAGGTAAAACGACCCATTCGGGCAATTACAACTGGAAATATGTGACTTAGATCCACGTCGAGATATCCAAATGTTGATTGGATTTTTGGTTTTGAAAAATATAAATTTGATTTTAGCTGCAACAGAGACATTCCGTCGACATTCCTAAATGTCAAATACAATCGTCTTGTCGTTTTATTCATGTGACCACGGCAGCAAAAAATGTGCGTCATCACTCTAGCATAGAGAGGACAAGATGAGTTAAAAAATCGATTACTAGTTTCTGGCATGACTACTCTTCGATTATTAGTCATATGCAATATTAGTTATATGCACTTCACATGTACAAATGAAAGTGGGCCCATTTTGAAAATTAGCGCCGTCGTTCTCATGGAAAGCTTTTATTGATATGTGAAAGCTTAAGAAATTCATCGTGTGTGCTTCAAAAAATATGAAAACCAAACTTGCGACGTTTGAAACCGAATGCCCGCATGCTATGCAAATATTCGGACTGCAGCGGCAACATATTGGAGAGAGTGAGATGAAAATAGCAACATCGGGAATTAAGACTTTTGGATAATTTTATAATTTTAGGCACCGGGAGATATTTGTGGCGACATTTTTAAGACTGCTCTCACAACAGTACGACAAGATTGCCGCAAAAAATTCTACATGTATTCTTCTTATGGATACCATTTGGTATTTGAGCTAATGAAGTTAGTGTGAACACAGCGTCATTGTGCTATATATTGGGCCAAAAATTTCAAATCAATGACAATAAATATCGACAATAACTGTAATTCAAAAATTGCATCTGCAATAAAGCAATAAAAAATGGACTGTTGCCTTAAGATGAAGAGGGGACAGGAATTGTGGACAAAAAACATCTTTTTCAATTCGGCTAAATGATTTGTCTTAACCGTTGTTGTATATCCAATTTCAAATGCCTTAAATCAACTCTATGTTACCAATCATACAAGCATTGCTTCAAATGCGTAGCGGTATTTGCGTCAAAACTTGCGTTCAGGCCATAATATCGATTGTAAAACGTATTTTAATTTATTATATTTTAAAGTAATTCAAATTTTTTTTAACAAGAAAATTGTATTGATAATGTAAATGCTATCATATTACAGAACTTTATAAGAAATAAATCTAACCATAATTGTAAGAATATAATGATGTTTTGGCGATATTCGACGATGCATTTGGCGATGAATCTATCTGACAATGCTGCTACAATACTGCAATACTGTTTTGACATTGCATAGGAATGGCTGTCCGAATTCCTATTCAAATAAAAATTGAAATGATTCGATAACATGCACATTTAAAACAGCATCTGAACGCATCACAATTAGGGTATTAAAAATCCAAAACAGAAAGCCGGAACAACAATTTTACTTTTTCATTTTCGAACATATTTCGTTCAAAGGCAACTCTAGAGGTGACTAAAATCAAAATCTATTCCATCCTCAAAGGAAAAGTTGAAAAAGGTTCAAAATTAAATCATTTGAAAATTACCTGTACTAACGTACACATTTTCAACTGAAACTGTTTAAACTAACTAAACTATCTAAAAAAAGCCCAATTATTCAGGAAAAAAAAACCTCATATTTTTCATTTTCAACAAATAAATACTATTGAACGGTGTAAACATCTAAGCCGATTATGCTTGTCCATATGTCTGTCGAAAGGACTACAGCGGTCAAACCGGTTTGAGGTGGATGGTTGAAAATCAGGTGGATGATGAAAGTATCCCACAGTCAGAGTTACGCTGGGGAATTAGTCAAAATCAGCCCATAAAAAATATTTGCCCATACAAACCGCTGATTCGAATGGTCTCATAAAAATAACTGATTACGATTTAAATATGGCACGACTCAAGCTCGGCTATCGTATCGCCTTCGCAACAAAACTGGCATCGCAATTATAATGATAAAGGCCGCATTGTATGTTTGCCGACATACATATAACAAAGATATTTTACAGATGAATATGAAAAAATTGAATATTTTCCTCAGTGTTCTCTTTTCTTTCTTTCTTCTATTTCGCAATATAATAACTGGTACTGTAAATAAATGGTATTTCTAGCAACACAATAATAATATCTTTGTGGATTAAATTGTTAATGTTTTTCATGTTAAAAATAAGTGTTAACGGGATAACTGTTGATAAGATAAGATTTGATTGTGGGAACAGTTTAGGATTAATTAAAATGTTAATACAGAAGTTTAGTCACCATTAATTGCATCGGCTCAAACAGCATCTTTTTCACAACTTTGATAACTGTAGGTACTATTAAGAAAAAATAACAGTCCTTCTGAGATTCAAATTCTAATTCAAGAAAATACACACATTATAGGATATTATTTCATCTATCTATGCAAAATTAACGTAACTTATTAAATCATATTAAAATTTAATTGATATGATATTATTACGATGTGATATGTAAGCCATATTGTGCATGGAAACACAAAATTTTCAAAATTTTTGTACAGGTCTTTACATTATAAAAGTGTACACTCAAGTTGAAAACAAATGTAACGCCTATATAGCACAAATATTTGCGTTGTAATTTATTTCTGTTTTTTGCTTTCATTGGTATGATCACCATATGTCACATATGCCTCAAAATGATGAATCTACGAGCGTGCAGTCAAACATTTTAAAGACGGACTGTTATTTTCTCTAACAAAATTATATTCACGAAGTGTTTTGCTTTGTTTTTGAAGTAATTACTAATTAAAAAAGAATCCCTGAAGAAATTTTGTTACTGACATATCTCTACAAACTTCATCAAATAGAAATATTTGCATTAAGGAATTCAAAATTAGGCAGAGTTGTATTTGTTCCCTCATATGTCCAAAATTAAACTTCAAATTGAGCTCTTCTCAATATTTTAGTTTCTAAAGGGTTTTCACTTCAAAAACAGGATAAGATAAATCAGATAAAAAGTTCGATATACCACCGAAATAATACTCAGTCAATAGTGGTGTTCTAATTACAATTACCTTAATTGCGTTTCCCTGCCACAAAAAAAAAAAAAAAAAAAATCTATTATCTGGGCTGATTTAATTTGTTGCAAAAACTTGGCAACCTTCACTATAAAACATTAGACAAATTGTGAATGAGACAATAACAGTAATTTTTCGGAAAAATAAAAGAAAACTGTTGTGACGTAATTAATATACGTTTTTGATATATAAATTCATCTTTTGGGATTCTCCAGCTTGTTTGTCTTTTCTTTACCTTGTCGGTTTGTTCATTTCACTCACAGCAATGCTTAGATTTTTGACACAACACAACATGAAATATCGCTAATTTAGTAAATCCTTATTTTGAGCAACATCGCATTAAATAAAATAGAAAGTTGAGCGAAATGGAATGCCACTAATACTTCGACATGATTTTCCGTTATGTGCTCGTCATAAAATATCTTTGGAACTTCAGACGAAAACCGCAGGTAGGGGTCAAATATACTGCCCCAAAATGCAAAGTTTAATTTTCCCGATTAATATTGTTTGAGATCCGGTCCGTCTTGAATATTCAAAATTGATGTTATTCAATGACAACAACAAAAATACCAAAAGGTAAAGTTGTTGCGAGTTTCTAACATAAATAATTTATATTGAATATGACATATCTGTCACATTAGTAAAACCATCTGCGTCTCATCATCAGAGAAAAGAACAAACAGAAACGGGCCACCCATCTCAAAAAATCATTACTAGAGAAAAGAACCGGAATTCCAAAGATATCGACGTTCTTTTAGGGTAAGCGATGAACGCGATAGGGCGATGGGATTCACAAAACGCAAAAACTGTTATATCTACTACAGCTGCCATGCAGAAAGGATTAAATTTGAATACGGATTTATGGTATTTTTGGATCGCGATTTAACACTGTAGCGACGGAATAGCTACAATCTGCATCAAAGTTAACTATTTTTTTTTATTAAGATTTGTGCACACGTCGCGGCAGAAATCAAATACGGTGAGAATATATATTTACTTATAAATTTTATGAGTACCTACAAGAAGCATACGACCGTTGGACATTAAAATTGTTCTAGATGATTTTAACGTCAACATAGGATACAGACTAGTTTCTTTCGCCTCGGCTCGAAACGTGACAGTGATTGCAACCAATTTCTCACAAAAACGTATTCACACAGATGGAACTCGGTAAAAGATGGATCAGGTGGTAATAGAAGGAAAATATGCTCCTGGTATCATTGATTTGTGTGTGATCCGTGGTATTTGAGATTGAGCAGAGCGAAAAACGTATGTAATCAAACACAAATAAAGCTAAATGTTGCCAGTCCCTAAAAATCTACAGTTTATTTCACCAAGCTTCCTCATTTACTATAGCAAAACAGCCCTAATCCTGATGTTCCTGACATACAGAAGCAACATATCATACAACCTCTGGTACGTTTTTTTTGCAAATCGTTCATAACATGCCATGGATTGTGATATGTAAAAGACTAAAGCTTATCTGACATGATGGAACCTTATTCTTGTAATTTTAGACCTAGACGATCTATAACTGAGCAGATATTTGAGAAGACACAAGAAAAAAAGGTCGACACCTACCACATTCTCGTAGTGCTTTGGTGTCACCTTCGATTTTTTAATATTTCGATTTTGAAATAAGTTTGGAAAAGTAACATTTATTAGGTTTTCAATGAAGCTAAACAGACATCTATGTATGTCTATAAAAACAAAAACACAAAAAAAAAAAACTTAAAAAAATGAGTTAAAAAAATACTGTTCCAATATTTTTATTGCGTCTTTTACATAGTCTTCTACAGAAAATTTCATAACCAATTAATCATTTAATTAAGAGACAAATCGATTTTTTTTCTTCTCCAAGTGATTCGGTTTCAACCAAATCATTTCGATGCGGGCGAAAGCTAAAACAACAGTGCGTGTCAGATATACAGGGTGTCCGTCCGGAAAGTACATTACTTTGTTTATAATTTTTGATTACATGAAAGAGAATGGATCTTATATTGATAAACGTTTTATTTAATGTCGTTAATTATGTATGGAATACAATATCAGATAAATGTCCGCCTATGTTAGCCTCACAAATGCGAGCCCTTTTGAGTACAATTCATTTCATTACATTCCCACACATTTCACACATTTCATTAATTTCATCACGAATATTTTGTTTGAGTTGCTCAAGCTTTTCTGGTTTGCTTGCCTTTCAGATATCCCTACAAATTGAAGTCCAATCAAATCCGGAGCAATCAAATTAGGCGACCGTGGGGGCCAATCAACATCACCATTTCTTGAAATAACTTGTTGTGGAAAAAGATCTCGCAGTAATTCCATTGTAATCCTGGCTGTATGCGATGTGGCACCGTCTGGTTGATACCACATGTTAATCAAGCCCAAAGCATGCAGCTGTGGCGTTAAAAAGTTTTCAATCATATCACGATATCGCTCCCTATTGACAGTTACCGTAACGCCGTTTTCAGTTTCAAAGAAGTACTGTCACTTTTAATGGATGCAAAGGTGACTGATGAATAATTTGAGGGTTTTTCATTGCCAAGAACCGACTATTCTGTTTATTCACATATCCATTCAAATAAAAATGATGAGGTTGTCACGGGCGAGCTGTAACATCGTATTGGCACATCTACGTCGGCGTAAATGGTCTTATAGAAGAAGCACTTGTGTCAACTGAATCTTAAATGGAAACAAATTCAAATCCTTGTGCAAAATTGTGGCCAAAGTTGTTGTTTGAAGACCAAGTTCCTGAGCACGGCGTCGAATTGAGGTTGATGGATTGTTTTGAACACTTTCTTGAGTAGCAGTTATGTTTTCAGCCGATCTTGCTGTACATTGTGGTCCACGCTTGGCCCTATCAGCTATAGACCCTCTTTCTTGGAAATCATTCACTACACGATAAATAGTGCGTCTTGTTGGCACGTTGTTTCTGCCAAAAATTTCACGTAACTTTCTCATCGTCACAGTAATCGATGATTGATTTTGATAAAATGTTTTAACGATTAAAACACGTTGGTTTATCGAATATTTTTCCATAATAAATTTGCCATGTCCCTATTTCACGACTACGAAATATGAAATGTCAAAACTAATGCTTACCAAAATGGCGGCAAAACAAAGTAGTATACTTTCCCAACGGACACTCTGTGCTTTACATTTTGGAAACAACGTTTTTCTGATGCATTTCAATTTTGACTATTCTTCCATTTTAGTTTAACAGTTCAGTGCTCAGAGTTACGGAAAAAGCTTTGTCAGTTCTAACATGCATAACAGTTTAACTATTTCATCGAACATACGAGTACATACGAGTACCTTAAGCAATGTTATTAATTCCCACACGAAAGTTCTTACGTGATGTTGCATTTTGCCGAATCAGCATCTGAGTAGTCACCAATACGAAAGCAACTAGTAAGACTAGCTCTCAAGCACCTCTTTTCATGAGTTTTAGCTAGTGTCTTCTAATCTACAATTCTTTCCACTAAGCTCAAATTTGATATAGGAAACTTGTAATTTGTAGTAATTTCCTGTACCGTTCTTTCGCCCAAATTTTGCAAGGCGTTACCCAATGCAATGTTGTTTGTTAACTTTACCGCCAAGATAAGAAGGCGTGTCAAAATAACATATGATTCAAAAATATACCCGTGTTTAGACCACTCGTTACATTTGTGCATACGTACTTTCATACACACACACACACACACACACACACACACACACACACACAAATATTTACAAATATTACTACTACAACACATTTTTGCCATAGAGCTTTGCGTCTCTAATTGAAGTTAATTATGATCATGTGATTGCAGCAACGAATAACGATTGTATTATTAGTAATCTCTCCAAACTAAATTCGATGCAGTTTTTATAAATTGCTTGTTGCTCGTCGATAATAGCTGTAGACGATCTATATGCCAAAATAGAAAATGAACAATTTCCAATTATCACACACAATTAGCAGCAGTTAGCGAAAATCTAAAAAAACTAATCTAGTAGCAAATCTAACTAACTAAGGCCGTTGCCATGCTCAGGGACCACAATGTAGCGATCATTATATGCAAAAAATATACATATTTGGGAGCGTAAAAATTAAACACTGCGTTGATTTATATTTAAAATAAGTAACTAATGTACCGATATTTTAAATGAAGAAAGAGAGGGCGACAGCTGTGTACGGCAGTCAAACTTTTCGATCGAGAATCAATCCTGGAAACAGAAACCGTATTATCCCGAAATTATTAACCACTAAATCTCACAACGTTTAATATGGAAAAAATCGAAATCAAAATATCCTAATCTTTCAATTAATGAAACTATATTAGAGGATCAATGGAGCTGGATAATAGGTTCTCCAAATGCCATTTATATACCATACCATTTTTATACAATTTTTAAGGGCGCCCAAAGTTTTTCTACACTGCACGTTATTGCCCGAAAATAAAAAAAATCAATTAAAAATCAGTGACTATTTTCGTAGAACTTGCAATTGATCTGTTATAAACATAAGGTATAGTTAGATTTAGTTATTTGGACCTCAAAGGGAAAATGCGCCATATTTGAAGTTTTTCTTCTAAAAAAAACAAAAACGTAAGCCAGGCAGGCGGCTGAAAATGTGAATAGCGTTTATGGTCCGTATACTGTAACTGACAATCACGCGTAACTCTGGTTTCGTAAGACCACTTGTCGAAAATGTTGATAGAATAATGGAAATTCTTAAATCTGAATTGCCGATTGCCCTGGAGTTAAAAATTGTACAAAAAAAACCGTTAGGGGAGACTTGAATAAGGCTGGGTGTAACACGGGATAATGCAAGAAACCTTCATTTACCAAATTTCTATCTGCAAAGTGTTGGTGGTTAAGAAAAGATTGGCCAAAGGAAAGTTTTGGGGCTGTGCTTTGTGACTCTACTACGACCAAACCAAATGTGGACCTGCACTTCCAACAATTGAGCCAGCTCAACTACTCTATTGGAGGTGTTGCCGATGAATCTAAACATCTAGGTATCATAACGTCCAATGTGTCATGTGACCGATTCCGTTGACATAATGACGGCGATAGAAGCCTCTAATGTCCATAAACCCAGTGACATAAAATCCATGGGGTTCCAAATATAATATAAAAATTAGTAGTAGTAATAATACTATATAAAAATGTGCGTAAAGCAATACATAAAGCGATATTCGATGATGACAGTTAAAGTAATAGTTGAAAACCCTAATTAAAATATACTCGTAAGTATGAATGTGTGGCTGGATTTCGTAGAAATTTCAAACCACTTGCATTGATGGATGAAAATCACAAATTTGGACAAAAACAATGTCGCAGGCTATACCTGATACATAAGTTATAATACTTCGATACTGGTAATGTAACAGTAATGTAATGCAACAGTTTCGTTAAAAAAAAAACATGGGACATGTGGACAATCCACATCATCCACTACCTGAAGATTTAATAAAACATTTCATATAATTTCTGTGAATCAAGAATTAATGTCTAATTGAAATATTATCTGTTAAATTTTCCGGAATGAGATACCTTCGATTCCTTCAATTTTACAATCAAAATTGTGTCAAAGAAGATGCACTCGATTTAGAGTAGTAGCGTTGTCTTCTGTATTTACAACACTAACACTTTCATTCTTTAGCTCCAACTAAACTAGAGCAGAAGTATGCATAACTTGCCAGCCCGAAGATATATAAAAAAGTGTCGTTAACAGGGGTTGTCTAATTACGTTGGTATAAACAGGCCTTTTCATTTTTCCATGAACGCAGTAAATATCCTTGTTTTCTTGTCACAACATTTTACGATTGGAATAATATTGGCTTATGCGGTGAGAACGAAAAAGTTGGAATATTTTTAGCATATCTTGTATTGAAATCCGGAAATTTTGAACTTTGGATTAAATAATTCCGCGTACAACATCGATTGTACTCAGGTCGTGCATGGAAATAATTTTAAAACTCATTTTTACGTTTGAGATGTTAAGGCTTTTGTGCAGATTTTTTACAGTTTTTTACAATATTTTTGCAAATTAAAGTGTGTTGCACGCTTTTGAAAGTAACTTCGATATTAAGATAAAATTAGAACGGTATTTTTGCTGCCATTGACTCCTTTCTGCAACAGCATTCGCCAGAACAGTCAACATCCATGCAGTCACCAACTCATTTAAAACAGTCAAAATGCTCATACACTGTGTGCAGCAATTTTTACCATATAACTCTTACCATCAACACAAAACTAATCTGGAAAGAGTTGGAATAATTTCCAATAATTCAGACAAGATAAGCTTTTTCTCTTTATATACGATAATTGCAAATACAATGTGTTATTTTAATGTTACTATTTTTAAATGATAATGAAATGAGTTATGAAATTTATTTTGATAGATAGGGTATGATTAGAATTATTCTTTCTAATAAGACGGCAGATAGAAACTTCACGTGTGTGCGGGTTATACAAAAATGTGCAGATTTCTTTCGCAGTTTTCGCCAATTTATATATGTATATAGGTATATGCTTGCCATTTGGGTTATTATAGTAATATTTTAATCGATTTAGACTATAAATTTGTCTTTAATACCCGATGAATATGTTTGTTCTACCACACAATTCCATGTATTCGAAAAAAAATAGACCTTATACATTTGTCAAAAAAAAAAAAAAAAATAAAATAATTTTTAAAGCTTGTGATAGTGAAACAATGTCCTTATTTCATAAAATAATAACAAACACAGAAATATAGTTTCTGAAGTTGATTCGATCGTCGAACGTCGACGTTTTTATAAGCAAAAACAATGTTTCTGTGGACTATCACGAACGTAAAATTGAGATTTCGTTGTTATGACCTGTTCATCGTTAAAAGAGTCATCGCTATAAGGGACTATATACCTGTATAAAATGTGGCGAAAGCCGAAAAATAGTTGTTAATATCTCTTTCGCTCAAATGTGTACGACATTTCACGATATTTCAGAATCGATCCAGTTACTTTCTTCCGAATTTTTTCGTTTACAAGGATGCATATGTAGCCAATCGAAAATGTAAATATAAAAATGGAACAAAATATGTCAAACTGTACAAAACTGTACTTGTTATGCAAACATGACACTTATCCTCGCAGTAAATATGATCCAGTATCCACATCTAACAGACCTGTTTTCAATATCGACACAGTTTTTAATATTGCCTCAGCGCAAGTATGATAACATAGGTGAAGCGTTGCCGTATCTCTTTTCGAGTACATTTGAGTACAAAAACCCGGTACTGCCCCAGCACAGGAATCAGTATTTTGGCAATACAAAAAATTAGGGAAAATGTGAATTTTTGTTATAACTGTAAATAAATAAATAATCTATTCGAATCATCATTTTTCAAAGAAAAAAGCTCACATTTCGACATCGCAAATTTTGATCATGCGATGTCCCTTATCGCCCTTATCGACTAAATATACAAGGTTTATCTTATGGTGTGGAAAAGTTTAAACACAATTCAATTTCTAAGAACTGGTACTCACACATATCATGAAAAGTTATGTTTTCGTTAGCAAAATCTTCTTAAAGTTTTCAAAGGAATCTACTTACTCTGGATCTCTATCTATATCTAATTAAAAAGCAACACGCAAAACAAAAATATCGACCTGGAGCCCTGTTTTCGATTGTGTTGAAAAACAAAAAAACTGGTTCCACCGGCACAGGTTCTAGACCCAAAGTGTCAATCTTGAACAAGTAGAACAAGCGAACAAGTTAAATTTCCCAAAACTTTCCCTAACTACATTTTTTTATCTCCGTCTGAGAGTCGTAGATAAATGAGAGTCGTGTCACTGATAGTGAATAAAAGCAGCTAATACTCGTATTATAAGTTGAGGCTCTGGGACATTTGATATATTTGACACTGATGTAGTGGATTTTTTGACATTTTAATGCAACAGCCTTTCTGACTTTATCTGAAAGATCTTGGCGTTCAATATCATAAATTTGACAATTCATTGTTTTATTTTCCATACTGATTATTTGGTCAGTGTGCAACCATTAATTTCGGCCGACACATGAACCGCAAAAAACTTCACGATCCAAGTGCATTCTTCGATTTTTTTTCGTCTGGTTTTTATTTTTTATTTTTGAATAAAAATCTCAAATAAAATCATACGATTTGTACGATTTCTTTCTATAATTACTACTTTAAACAATAAAAACATGATAAAAATGTTGGGATATTTGTGGAAAGGTTAATTTTACAATAGTGGTTTTAGTTACTGCTTGGTCAAGTTTTTCCCCCAACTACATCAATCAGCACACCCTCTTCCTATAGAAAACGGAACTAGAAATATCAGAATTCCATGTGTTTATAAATACAAGGAAATATCATATTCCAAAAGCTCTTTTTACCTAACACAAGATTGTAGCTTTACCTTTTATTAGCATAAATTTTATTTTGCTTGGAAATTCATAGCCAGCTTGTTGAGCACCAGATGGAAATTATACAGATGAGTGCAATGTTAAATCTAAATGATGAAGAAAAATGTTGAGGCCACAAATAAAACTAAACTGAAATACAAATAAGAGTGCTGCTGGTAAACACGGTCTAAAAAAAGCAGGCACTAGTTTCCCACCTCCCAATCCAAAAAAAAAAATCTGTCAATGGGAATGGTTCCAACTAAATTGGTAAGTATTATTCTATATTTCCCAAATTGTTTAGAATCAGCGATTACTTTTATTTGATCAGTGTAGTACGATGAACGGTCGCCTCAGTCGCCTGACCTGATTAGATGATATGGATTGAGAATGTTTAACGTTCGTAATAACAAGCTTTAAAACAAGATTTTAGTGAATTGGCTTCCTCTGTCTCGGACAAAAAGAAAAGCCCGACACAATGGCTGACCACTGTTTTGCAGGAAGATATTGGGTGGGCTTTGGAATGTTTTATTTTTATACATTTTCGGTATTAATTTTAAGTTAATTATCACAATTTAAGCTTTCAAGTACTTTTTCCCATATATATTTCGATATTCACCCTCAATCGCCCACAAACAAAGGCAAAGAATTTCAAAACTTTTTCAAGTGCTAATTGAAATGCACGTGAAAGCAATTGTGGCGTTTAATTTAATTTTGTATTTCTTTTGGAATTTTGGGCATTTTGGCATCAGAAGGTTTGTTTTCTTTGCGTTTTTTTACGAATTGGGGTTTTTTTTGTTACTCTTCATCACGCTGGCTTAAAGTAAACAATGCCCGAGTGTTTTTCTTTCCCAATTGCGCAGAAAACCCAAGCAGTTTGCATTCCTCTATTTATTTCAGTCCGCCTCTTTAACTTTCATAGTTTTGCTGGCAAAAACAGAAATGAGAAAAATAGCAATAATATGTATAGAGATAAACCTCACAAAACGCGTTATTAACACTATAACGTTTAAATTTCGCAATTTTCCTGTGATCCTACAACATGATGTGATGCGAACTAATTTTAATAAACTCACAGTCAATCATATGAATATTAGTATTTACAAATGCCGTCCGATTTTAACCAATTTTGATACGTGATATCTGTTTGGCCAGAAGGCATTTTTATAAATTTATAAATAACCATACGGAAATTAGTACGATATCCTGTAAAGAAAATTGCCAACTGTCGAATGACAAGAGGGATAAGAAAAATAAAAATATAACTCTACAGCAAGCACAAGCACTTTATGGATTTGTTGGAAACTTTCTTGTAGTATTAATTTAGAAACCAAATATTTCTCGCCGTCATTGTATTTACTAACTTGTTCAATGTGAATCTGTGCAAAGAAACCGAGATAATACGATATCGATAGATTGAAATCAAACATACTCATACTAATCATACATAAATTGCCGAAAATAAAGAAATTTTGGAAGTGGAAGGAAAAAGCACCCCGCGTTCTTAATTTACGAAGCATCAATATTTAAGACAGCATTTAAAGAAAACAAAATATTTAAGCCACCCATTTCTAAAAAAACCATCCAAACTCCGCGTCATGCGAAGATTATCTGTGTTTACATACAACAACTAGAACGAGACATTAAATATCATCACATACAAAGCATGACGTTGTATACCCAGCTATGAGTGGCGATTGTGCGAAAACAGTGACCTCAGCCGTTCACAAATGTCAGCAAGGACGTCCAATGGTCTTATATTGCAACTTTGATGTACATATGTTGATCAGATATCAGCAGCAATGAAGGAGATCGAATGAAATGTGTGCGATGTTCAAAATACGTTCTCCAATATATCAATTCAGAAGCTAATAATGACAAGTGTGTTGCTGGCGATTGTCGCGGCCCTACTATTTACAGATTTTTTTGCACCGATGCTTTCAAAATTTTCCTTTAGTAAAGTATGTTACTTTATATTACTCCTTTTTTGCAGGTCCCTGCACTTTCTTCGAATAAGAATTCTCATTTGTTGGGCATCTTCGTCGCAGAGAAAACAAATTAATTATCATTCGAAAATACACTACACTATATCTTTAAATGACCACTACATCTTAAAATTGACCACATATCTTAATAATAATCCTTATTTTTATATAGTCTCCTTACAAAAAAGACGACTTTTATCGCTTCTAAAAGTCGCAATTTTCACTGGAACTTGATTATATTTAAAATCTACAATTTAGTTGCTTCAAAAACAAATCATATATCACTGCATGTTTTTCTTCGCGAATTCTCATCCCTGGAAAACAATTAACGACTTTTTTCAAAACGATATAACTGAACTTTTTTATCATTGCAACATCAAGACATTGTCTTAAAACTTTCGGAAAATAAAGAATTTTAAAATGAGAATGACAGCATCTTCCAAAAAAGGTTCTGATGTATTGTGAGGGTCAAAATAAAGTAACCTCCTCGTATTTTTAAAAACAACGTTTGACTATATTCAGATAACTAAAATTATAACTATATTAATAATGCAGAGTTATTTGATAGTTAAATTAGAATTTATAGTTAAATTAGAATATATTTCGTATTTTATTAAAATGTAAACTTTTTTTGCGACAATTTAAAGTAAGCGCTGGCATCGTTCAAGTGCGAAAAATCGTGGGATTGTAATAATTTTTGCAATATTGTAATAATTTTTCCTTAATAATTTTTTGTTTGTATTTATTTCGAGGATGTACCAAATGAGTATTAAAGTCATAGCTTATCAATATAAAGGAGTTACTTGTAACGTGAAATAGTGAAAAATTTACAATGAGAAGACATACTTCAATTGACACCAGTGGAAGCCGTAATAGATCTACATCAAAGAGGCTAATCCTTGCTTGAAATAGCTAGAATTATTGGAAGGAATCATTGTACGTGAATAACTTGAAATAAGAAATAAGACCTTTAATTTTATAAGGAAAAACAATTCCTATCTCTAGTACTGAATAGCTGAAAGTATCACAGAAACTTCCGATAATCCAGCAAGTGCAACCACCATTAGAAGATCAATGCAAAAATGGCTTACATGGCAAAGTACCACGTAAAATGCCTTATCTATCAAAAGCTAGAAACAAAAAACAACGCATGAATTTCCCTAAAAAATATATACTATAAAAGGAATGTATATGTCCTTTTAGGAAAGCACTGTTTTTGAGATATTTGGTGTCAAACAAATCTCCAAAAATATGGAGAAATAAGAATGAAGCCTTTGATGATTGTATTTAATGATGTTATCGAAATAATAAAGCATGGTGGATGATCCGTAAAAACTTGGGTATGTATGGTAGCATCGGGTGTCGGCAATCTAGTATCTATCGAATTAACAATGAAAAAGGAAAATTATCCCCACATTTCGCAAAAAATAGGATAACACCTGGTGTAGAAAAATTGGGCTTATTACAGAACTGGGTGTTTCAAGAGTACAATAATTCTATACATTCCGCCAAAATTGTGAGGGAGTTATTGCATTATCATCTTTGATCTTCATTAATGCGAATATGGGTCGTTTACTTTATTTTGACGGCCATAGTATTTTAGATTTTAGATTTTAAGTTGTAAAATATATGAAATCTGGAAATGATGTCTGGACGAAAATGTTACAGAAGGGGATAATAATATTACCCAATAACAGGTTTGGAAGCTTAAGCCGACTTAGCACACGTTTCTTTCTGATTTGTTTTGTAGTTGAATAACTGAACGCATTTTTTTTACAGTACAATAAGTGTATTATTATTATACGATACTAGAGTGTGGTTTAAGATACAATAACAAATACATTTTCTATTGCATGACATTTTGGCATGAATCGCATATCCAGTAAATAGTCCCAATTGTTAGTTTATCGCTCTGTCCAACTTATTTTACGACAGAGCAGAAATCAGGGCCTCACATATCAGTTGATAAACTGGTTCCGAATCAAACATGTGACTACATGAAGTGGAGCTATTGAAGCACGATTTTCATACCGTTTTATCGAAAATTATGTCTACATAACTTAAAGCAAACTGGATTTCTAAGATCAAATTCTGGTTTGATTGAAATGGTGTTCTGTTTTCGTTTCCAAAACATCATTTGTGAATATTTTGATTTATGAAATTAATGAATATATTTTCATTCTTCTGAATTACTCTGTTGAGATTTTTATTTGTTGTGAATTTACTCCATACTCCATATAAACATATGCTAGGAGGCGTGCCTCTTTTGCCGGTTTTTTTCCAAAGATAAAATAAAAAACATGAATAAGCAATTTTCCAATATAATTGCCTTGTTGGCGAAAACAACCTCTGACGGAATATAATGTCATTCAAGTCGTTAACTTGACAGTATCGCATTTCTGTCAATTCGATCGTTGAATCATTTGTAGCTCCACTCCTCGTCTGGCTCTGGATACAAATTATGTAATTGTCATATTTGCGAGTGGAACAATCAACAGGGGCAGGACCACATAGCGTTTCAAATGGTGTCCAGATCACACTTTTCACCTGCAAGGTTGCAAGAAGATCCAGCATAAAATAATTTGGCAATGAAAGTAAAATTTGTTGACCAATAGTTGTGCGTTATTATAATGAACACAGTTTTTAATGCGATATGAATGTAAATATTTATGATTCTGCCTGCTGCAGAATTTACTCAATGCAAATTACTTTTGACCTGCTGCGTGTTCGCTCGTCTAACCGTCTGCTAAATAACAATTTATTCAGAAATCGTCCAGCCTCAATTGAAAAATATCTGTAGAGCTAAAAATAGACTTTAACAACAACAACGCTGCCAACTTGTTGCTAAATTTAAATTATACTCAGCGTTCATGTAGCGAAATTGCTATTCAGCAGCGTCACAGAGCGACACAAGCGAACACTTGGTTACTATTCTCGTATACAGCAGTAACAACAATAACAACGCGACCACACATAATGTCAACGTATTGTTGTTTTTGCTGCTGTTATCGACGACGACGAGTTGATGTTGTTACCGCCATCGTCACCCATACAGCAGCATTTTGGACAGCAACATCAGCAACAACAAAGGCAGCTACAAAAACAACTGCAACTGCCAATTTAGCAACAAAACTTTGCAGCGCTCGTTTTGATACGCAGAGAAAAAATTGTGTTTTAATTTGGTTTGTTCAGAATTGCGCTCCTCGAAGACTCACGTGAATGTTTCTTCTATTGCTGATTTATTGTTTCGGTGTTCTTCTCGTCGTTACAGCGAAATCAGCGCCGTTGTTCTGGTTACCCCAAATCACTGGGAACGCGATAGAGATAAACAAGTGCGGAGGCGTTAGTAGTCGGCGCCCCTTTTTCTTTGCCTGTTTACATTGCGGCCGGTGCCTCAAAGTGACATTGCTGGTGGGGCGCCGGCACGGTTCATTTTTACGACTAATTGCGTAATTTTTTTATTTTCAATATTTTAATTAAAAACGCATCAAAGCACATTTTGTCAAATGCCAACACGAAATCACCAACATACAATTTTTTTTAAATGTATATAAGAAAATTGAAAATTGAAAATCGCAGTAATAATTAAGCTTAGGAAACAAAGGTTACGATAAATTAAAACTTGTACAGATACTTATTAAATTGCTATGTTATAACGCGGCTTACCGTGTTCTAGTATTTCTTGGCTCTTGAAAGCTTTTCTCGATTCTGGGATTCGTAAACTTTCAAATGCATGTTATTTGTTTACGGTCCTCTCTTTTTCCCAGGTCCTCACGTTATTTCAATCAGTTGTGTGCACATTTTTATTTGCTTGATAATGCTTTGCTTGGCTTGCTTGATTTGATTTGGGTAACTTTTACGCCAGAATTTTGAACGTAACCGCCTTGCATAAAATCATTTTGCAACGAAACGAAAATTTAGTACCAAATATTTGTGTACACACATTCTTCTAAAACCGTCAATAATTAGTATTCAAACGGCATGAAATTTGAATGTCACAGCGACTGATCAGGGACTACATTGTTAGTTCCTCTCATAAATTTTACTTTCGTTTATTTCCACTGAGAATTTCGATATTAGGAAATTCGTTGTTAGGAGAGTAATGTGTGCTTAAAATTCCGTGACATTTTTTGGTTTATGGGGGGAAAATTTCGTTGTAGCGAAGTTCGGCAATACAGCAAATGGGGACCATTGGCAAGTAAAAGTGGTTTATATTCGGTGTGAAAAGTAACTGGACCGCCGTTTTAAAAAAGAACATAAACGACATCGCTACAGTGATTTTATTTTAGTTATACCACTGTAACTAGTTATCTCACGGAACTACCGTGCAATACGTTATACAGCATACCGTATTTACTAATCTAACTTTTGAGTGCTCTGTGATTTTCGGTCAGTTTTGTCCAATAAGAGCATCATAAGCTGGTCGATGAGGCATGACTTAACGAATGAGGTCTCGAAAACGAGGTAAAGCCCAAAAAAATAAGTCGCACGAAAATCAACGTGTTAGTGACAGCACACTTCAAAGTTACAAACAGTAAAAAAACAATTCGCTTGCTTCTCATGAATGAGACAAGGTAACCTATAGTTTAACGATGATTTCGAACGTTAGTTTCGACTACTCGAAGTGTTCGTCAGACACACAGATGTGACCGCCGCTCGTATAATTATAGCTGGCTGTATGCGGGTTGGAATCTGCGATCATGCGAATTATAGTTCCACGTAATAACCATCGCGCCACGGCCACAAACGGTAATTAAGGAATATTGTTTGTTATAAGGAATATTATTCAGGCGTTACAACTCATTCGCGTGAAAATATTTGCGCAGTTGAATTTGTAGAACATTGGAATTGTGTGGACAATTCATGGATTTTGCAACAAGAAAATACAAAAAGCCTACAAAGCCATCGACGTGAAAGAATTCCAAGAAAATCCAATATAGAGATTCAACCTCCAGTCAACCTCAATTTGCTTACGAAATCAGTACAGGAATTTATTTTCGCTGGTAGATCGCTAACTTTTTATTGAAAAATGTTCTGAATTAACGCATTAAGAAAATTATAAAATAAAAATTATAGAAATTCTATCTTTCATTATATCGACAAATTTACAAACGTGCTCTCCTAAAGAGAGTGGCAATGCAGTCCATTTCAATTCACAGAACTAAGTTTATTGTTGACGCGCTCTGAATTACATCCATTTAGTGCACTTCAATGAAATATTTGGAGTATATAGGTTAAATTAGATAATTTTTTGTGGGAGGTACCAGAAAGGGCATGGCTGGTTATCCGGTAAATTTTTTCCAAAAGTTTCCTAACATCACAACATTCAATACAATACATTCATTTTCAAACTGAGCTTATCGGACGCATGAGGTGTGGCAAATTTTACCACATTCAGTATAGCTTCTTGAAAGATAAGAATTTGAGAATGCATATGTTAAATAGATCATTTGCATAGGAGTTTCCAGAAAGTGAATATTATATTAATTATAAAATAATGCACTGGACAAAGAGTTATTTTACCGAAGTATAAAATTTAACAGTTATGAAATTTACGAAAGTATTCGTGTCTATCAGCCAACCAAACAGACTGATATTGTTCTGTCGACCTTAAAAAACATAAAAACATACTTGGTAGATTGAGCGTTTACTTCAATGTGTTTGTCGTATCCCATTCCCTTCGGGTGAAGTTATTCATTCAATTTGGCCCATCTTGAGGGTGACAAAATAAATGCTTATAACTGAGTAATTTTTCCATTTTATACTTAATAATTTCGGATACCTTTTGAACTAAATATTTTTTACGGACTAAGCTAACCTCTAAAGAGCTGTCAACACTTTTGTCACTACAATTCTCTGTTTGACTTGTTGTGCATAAGAAAAACATTGCAACTTTTTAGGCTCACTGTTTATTGATACAACAGATCGGATCACGTCTGTATTCTAAGAAAACACATTTCTAGTTTGGTTGTAAATTTAACCTTCAGTTTATTGCAAAATACAATAAAAAGCAAAATATTGCCTAATATGACAAAAATATTTCAAACTTCAAAATAGTAAACACAAAAATCAGAGACAAGATCTCACTCTAGATCACGCTAAACATAATGCAGTGGGCGTTATTTATTATCTCTTAAATCAGACTTATGTGATGGCTTTGGACAATTACATCATATCGGTTATAGCAATGTGAAAACGTTTCTAAACTTAAGTATTAGCATAATACTGTCTAATGAATTATTTCTCAATATTTTTACAGTTGTATTTTTTACTGCATTTTATTTATATTGAAACAACAAGAAATGCAGCAAAATATCATTGTTCGGGTACAGCGACGATATAACTTCCGGCAACGCACTAAACCTCAACATCGAAACGATATCATTCATTCTATATGTATCATAACGATTGTTGCAAAACAATACTTTGAACATCAAAACTGAGTATCACGGACATAAAGAATACCGTTATTATATTCGTTTCGAAACAATTTACATATTTTCGTCAAGAGGCGCCTATCGGTGCTGAACATAACCGGAAATCAGATGTCGTTGCATGGGCCACTAATTGCACATCAGAAATTAAATTTGCAATTAGTTCCGCCAACAATTTAGTTTCCTCGCCTGTGGCTATGACAACTCACCTTAAATTTGCAATTGGTATCCGAACACGCCGTCAATTCAAAAGTCTCTTATCTGGAAATAAACAAAACGCCACATTATATTATTATGCGCAATATTTTAATTATATTTACATAAGCACAGAATTTTGAAAAAAAAAAACAATAAATAAAAAAAAATATGAACCCCATCGCAGCCAAGGCTGTTTCGTTTGGAAATTTAGACAGCAGCCACGAGAGGGCAAGAAGAGAATAATTAAATATTTTGAAAACATTAAAATATTGAGCGATAGAAAAGCAAACAACTTAAAACAAGAAACAAACAAACTGTTTTTTCATTCTATTCCATACCATCAGTAGCTCAATCACAACCCGGCGAAACACTGAGAAGTGACCCTATTGCGCTGCTGCTATAGCGGAGCAAGTTCAGCAGCGCAGCTGAAACAACCTTGACTCCCATTTTGCCTTGTTCGTTTAAGAAATAAAAGTGACTGAAACCGGTAATTGAAATATTAGCGATCATTATTAGCACACGAGTAACGTGATGGATGCGCAAAACTATAGCACAGCTATAGCATCGACAGAATTTCAGTGGGAAGCTCAAAGAAACCCAAATTGGGTCCAGCAAATGTCCTTTGCTTTAATCTTTTGGACCCACCAAACCTACACTTTTTATAGGCTCATCACCATTTCTAGTACAGGATTTATTGTCTTAGTGCTCTTCTTTACAAGACGCAAATAAAAGATATTAAAACGTGCTCTCAACTTTATATGTCGAAGTACAAATGAGATGTTAATTTGTACCAGTATCTACAGTCAGATCTGTATGGGTGGATAATGGTACCCTCTCGACCCTATTTCAGCCACTAAATACAAAAAGACTTTGTTTAGCATAGTTAGAATTATCCAGTTCAGGTCAAATACGCGCCGTTTTTTTGATAACTTGTTGTAATTCCACTATGGTGGTAACCACCTGATGCCTTGTCCAGACTTTAAGGTTGATGCATAAGAATCTCCCAACCAAGCTCTAGTTACCAAGTACGAGTTACTATCGATGCGTGTTTCCTTCATTCCTCTCCTATTGACTACTTCCGGCAGTTATTGCTTTCAAAAGGTCCAATTGTTGATAATACAGCGCCGAATTAGGAGTTTGGTAGTTGGGAAGCAGCTGATAGGAGATGATCCCCTGCCAATCCCACCAAATACATAGAAAAATCTTCCGGACAGTCAATCCTGACTTGACCATCGTTTGCGCTGGATCACTGCGATTCAACCACGACCGTTTTCGCTTGATGCTGTAAGTGACCCATTTTTCACCACCAGCAAACATCCGCTTCAGAAATGCGTCGAGCTTCTTTTGACTGTTGGACGTTTATTATGATCTGGAGATCTTACCGATTTTTTGTTCTTGCCCTGCAATTTGAGATTATGAACTGGACGATATGTGGTTTCAACAAGAAGGTGCCACGAGCCACACAACACGACCGATTTTGGCTTTATTGCATGAGAAGTTTCCAGAAAGTGTAATTTCACGTTTTGGCAAAGTCAATTGGCCATCAAGATCATGCTCAAAGTGCGAAAAAGTGATTGAAAACTATCTCAAAAGGATCCGCTACTGCAACCAATCCAAAGGCGGCTATCCATTTCGTGCAAAATGGCAAGGTCCAAGCATTATAATGAAATAAAATGTTCATTCAAATCAGAGCTTTATGTGTGTTTTACTTTACTTTTAGGAACGAAAAATGGATAACCCTATACCACTTACACTTCTTTTTAATCGATTTCTTTCAAAATTGGCAACATCCGCCATAACCAGAGTACCAAACAGAATGAGTAACTCACACACAAGCCACGGGTAATGAGAAACAATCACTTACACATTACCCATGAGAAAATTAAATGTAATAGGCAACATATTTGGTATACTTCCGACAATCTTTGTACGTATATTAACAACAGTAATAATAAATTAACTAAAATAGTAAAAAACGGAAAAATGATCGCATATGGCATTCATACAGGTTCACTCTTTTCTTTTATTAAATCACCCAAAGTTCAATAAAAAAAAATGCATATGAAATTTATTTCTTGAACCTTTTCATTCGAAATGAATGTTTGAATGTTTTTCAAAATGACAAGACACTTTGAACAAAACGCCACATCAAATGCCATATCGGTGCATGTTTTCATAGTTTCCGAACTTGCCTCCATCCGAATATTCCATTTTACTCATATCCTCTTCCCCGATAATTAAAGTTTAATATTTCATTATTTGTTCCATACGAAACTATTTGTTTAATTGGAATCCATATGATTTGGAAACTGCATTTTCATCGGAACCAATGCCTTTTTTACTCTAAACCAGGCTATGGTACAAAATATTTATGGTCGGTTTACTAGAGCATTTCTAGAACTGATTTATTTATGTCCATCCATTTTTAATTTTCGCCTCTTAAGCTTGTAATCGAAATACAAGTCGCGGCAACGTTGCGATCTCGGTAAAATCGTAATGATAATTGTAGACATCAGTCTAAATTCTGATAAATCCTATAAATATTTCTACTGAGCTTCGCCTTCATTCAATGATAATATAATAATCAATGTATAATACAAATGAATCATATATATTAAACATTGACAGAACTCAAAAATTATAACGACGACTGGCCAATTAGTAAAAATATTCGCCAGACAAACTGTAATGCATTTAAGCGAAATTGGCAAAACACTGTTAATTATTTAATAAAGAATAATCAAACCTAAAAAATAGTAGTTGGAAAAATCTATCAAGGAAACGCCACAAATTATTATGATTATTTCATTTTGTGAACTGCAAAACAAGTGTAGGCAGAACGCTTTTTCAGGTGTACACGAAATGTTCTGAATCAATGTTTCATTAGCTTTTAATTTTTTGAACCGTCGCCTAATTTCTGCCTGGTTATACATCTGTTGAGAAGGGTTCCACAACTTTCGTTTGTCGACGTAGGTGATACATTTATGCTCCAACAAAATTGAGTCAATTGTTCCATCAGATCTGAGACACTTATTACCTAAACGAAATGATTAATATCTGTTGTTCAATAAAAGTAAATATATGACTGTATTGTATTAACTGTATTAACTCAGTTATAAAAGTTGAAGTTTCGATATACGAGGTGTGATAAAAAAATAACCGTTTTTTTACATTTTGCGAGTTACGTATGTTCGATTTTCGCATTCTTTTCTGTTATGTTGGTACAAATGTCTGTTATATATGTTGACAATATCAGCCATTTTGGATTGTCAGTTTGTTTTTGACAGATAAAAAGGTTAGTCGTGTTTTGGTGTGCTCTTTGATTTTTTACTATTCGAAAAATGCATTTAAAAAATTGAATGTGCAAGGACATTTGAAATGTTGACTGTGGTGTTTGGCGAGCCTACTATAAGCAGAACACAAGTTCAATTGTGGTATAACCGGTTTAAGGAAGGCCGAGAATATGACAATGACGATACTCGTCCAAGACCGAAAAAAGCACGTCAAGTTCGGTCAAATGTGAAGGTTTTGCTTACTGTTTTCTTCGATTGCAATGGCGTGGCGCATCATGAATTCTTGCCACAAGGTCGTACGGTCAATAAGGAATACTACCTTGAAGTTATGCGCCGTTTACGGAAAAACCAATCATGGATTTTGCAGCATGATAACGCACCAGCTCACACATCGATGCTTGAGCGTGAGTTTTTGGCCAAAAACAAAACCGCAATCATGCCTCAACCACCGTATTTACCGGACTTGGCCCCGCTGACTTTTTCCTCTTCCCAAAACTGAAGACACCGATGAAAGGAAAGCGTTTTGCTACGATTAAGGAGATAAAAGAAAAATCGAAACAGGAGCTGTTGGCGATACCAAAAAGCGCGTTTCAGAAGTGTTTCGAAAATTGAAAATAATGGTTATTTTTTGATCACACCTCGTATATATAGGTATATTATATATGCAAACAAAACTCCCAAGCTTGCCATCTGACACAGAAGCACAAGGGAACAGGTACTACACAATTAAGCAGGTTGTACGTCACTCTCCATTATAAATCTCAAACCACAGTACCGAAGTACGAATTGAGTTTCATATATTTATAAATTTAACATGCGTTACATTTTGGTAGGGTAAAACCAAGTTTACGGGTTGCGAGGGAGACATTTAAAAAAAAGGAGTGCTTGGAAAAAACCATCGGCTTAAAACTGTTTCAGATTTAATTGAATCATTTCACAAATTTTCTATTTTTTTTTTTTTTTGATTTTTTCTCTTTTGGGGAAAACAGAATGCATAAGAGGAACATGGGCATTCTGTTACTGTAAATTCCAAAATTGATTAAAACAGATTCAGATTAGGATTAGGATTACCATTTTCCTACAATTCTCAAAAAAGAATATTGCGATTCGTACTCCATTAAAATAGATAGATAGATAGATAAAAAATTTGCACAAGTATTAAGAACAATCGTGACTTGTCTAACCACAGCTTCATAATGTTGCTGTACGCTTACATTTTTTTTAAGTCTGCTTCAAAGTCGAAACGGACGTGTTTGCAGGTAACTGGCGTCAAAAGTGAAAAGTTAGAAGAGCAAAGTTTAGATAACAGCAATGTTTCTTTTGTTCCTTGTAAAATGTTTTTAAAATTTATATATGGGTTAAAATTTGTGAAGTATGACAATTACTGCCCATGATTACATACTTCATAAGAAAATATTTTTATGGGCAAAAAATGATGTTGCCTTTTTACCGAAATTGCCATCCCGTAAGTTTTTACATAATTTTGTATCACATTTTATAGATAGTAGGCTAGTTATTGGCATATTTCTTTTGCAAACTGTAAACGACATTAACAAAACATGTTCTGTAAGCATTCTTCTGCAGAATATCTCTTAAATTTATTCAAATCGCTTAAGAAATATGTGGCCGACAACTTGTTAACAAATTAAATGACCAAGATGTCAACTTTGACCACCCACTGTGCAGATTGTATTAACAATAAACAAATGTCTCAGCTGTTGAACTTAATTTTAACAATTCAACTATGCCTCTGAGAATTTTCATTCGAAACGGATCAGTAATTCTTATTTCGAAAAACATCTATAAAATCCAATAATAAAATATTTTAAAATGGACAAGCGAAGTATTTGTTCAAATAACCCAAAGAATGAAAATATTTCGATAAACAGTGTCATTTTCTTATTTTTTGCACTAATAAATAATAAAAAAAATGTACCCCAGCGAATGAGAAAAACCATAATAATAATTGAACTTTAACGTAAAGTCGATAAAAATTTATTTTCACAAAGAAAAATTTTAGATATTTTGAAGCGCCCCATATTTCATTAGGGATTAATTTAGGACATAGCAACAACTACATTAAAGTTATACAGTCCATAATTTCAGTACATGGTTCAATTTCTTCAGCAAATTTTTGTCGAATTTATTGAAATTCGATGCAAGTTTTTCCTGAATATTTTATTTGGGGAATTGTATATGTGTTGCGGCGTTAGCAATAATATAAAACTGCAAAATCCGATTTTCCCGATTTAGGACAAATTTTAACAGTCGAACAGATTTTGCGACATTTGCCAAAGTCTGGCAATATAGAAGTTGAGTTTCTTCTTTGTTTCCAAACATCAAATATTTGGTTGAAATCATAAGAAATTATAAAAGCGAAGATTGTATAAAAGGTGCGGCAACTGGTGACGTGAACTAATTGGGACCGAATTGAACACAATTTTAACAATTAGTAGTAATACTGATTTTATGCATTCCGATAGTTATTTTTTTTTCTTTATTAAAATTCGCCGCCATAAAGAAAACAACGTACATAAAAACACACTAAAACATACCTTATGCCACAATGGTGAATGCTTGAATATAAATTCATTTGCGCCGCTCTGGCATTGCTGTTTCCCACCACATACTAAAATATGCCATAGATTATTTTCGATACTTAATTATCGTCATTCAACATCACATTTTAGAGGTTGTTAATAGTTTTTATTTTTTGAATTTGTACACAAAATATTCAGACAAGGATTTGATGGTTATGAACATAGTATTGCACATATATAGTTATACGTATGTATACATGTTGGACGACACGAGATTATACGCGATTTGTTAAAATACAGCACCTGTTGTGAATTAAGCAAAATTTCTTTGCAGAGCTGACAATTTACATATAGAGGACCGACGAATACAAATGTTTTAATAGAAATCGAATTCCCTGTAAATAAAATAAATATTCAATGATAAAATGTACGAAAACCGTACAGCATTATGTTATGGTTAACAAATCATCAGATATCAGATTCATTTCGTTATGATTAACACATTCCAACGAATTATGACATTTTGGTGTTTAAAGCTTGGGCCAAAACTTCAATAAATAGGTCAATGTAGATGTGATCTTAGATTATTTATTTTGGTTTTAAATTAATAATAATTATTATAATATAATAATTATTTCATAACTTTTACAAAATGGACAATTTGAAAATTACGATGATTTACAGTGGTGAGCACATGTGGATACATAATTGTCAAATACAACTTAAAACGCTGTAAAATTCATAAAAATTAGCTGAATGCTACCATTTTTTTCTTATTTATGATTTTTATTTGTATAAAAACAAAAAACAAAACAAATTTCTTCAGTATAAAAGCATAAGTTCTAATATTAACGCAACATAATAAAAAAGTCAATGCATCCACTTTTGCACGTTTTAAAAATATCTTCTTTGGGTATGATTTTTTAGTATTTGGTCCAGAGTCCCTTGGATTTTATGACGCTTCTTACTCTATTTGGCATACTTTCAACCAAGTTTTCTATATGGCGCTTCGGAATAGTGGTCCATTCTGTCTGAACCCGGGACCACAGTTCATTTAAATTTTGGGGGGGATTTTCGTATAGGGCCAGCCTTTTCTTTAACAAAGCCCACAAATTTTCGATCGGGTTTAGATCGGGGCTTTGAGCTGGCCATTGCATGGTTTGAAACTTTTGCTTTGAAAGCCAATCTTTGACTATCTTAGCCGTATGTATTGGGTCTCCATCCTGTTGAAATATAACTTCCTCCTCCGGATAGGCACTGTGGTCTACAAAATGGGATACATTTGTATCTAAAATAAGTAGATAATGTTTTTTTCTCATTATACCGTCGATTTTTACCAATGGTCCGAGGTGCCACCATGTGAATGAGGCCCAAATCATCAAGCTACCCCCTCCATGCTTCATGGTTTCTTTGACCTGGTGTTTTTTCAAAGTCTCATATGGACGGTGCCAGTAATACTCTTTACCATCCGACTGATATCGATTAATTTTTGTCTCATCAGACCATATTACTCTCTTCCAGTCATCCACGCTCCAATTTTTGTGCTCCTTGCTAAACTTAAGACGAGCCTTCACATTTTTATCGAATGGTGCAGGTTTCTTTTGCTTAATAGCCGATGTTAGGCCAATATTTTGTAGGACTCTTCGTGCTGTCCACTCACTTACAGGTTTGTTTATGGCGGCTGCTGCCTGCTTTGGTGTTTTCGCCTGTTTATTAGTCAATAAACGTTCCATGGCTCGAGCATCTCTCTCCGTGAGTAAGCTGGAACGCGATTTTTTTACATCTGGCGAATTAACATTTCGTCTCTTTCACACTTGAAGCACTGTCCGGTAGCAAATTCCTAATGTTCTTGCAATTTGCCGGGCTGACTCATTATTTTTTGTCATTTCGACAATTTGATTTTCCGTTGCAACCGATACTTTTCTCATTTTTCACTATCTGTTTTTTTTCGGCAAAAAATCAACAACTGCGTGACTTTGGCAAAAATTATTTGTTTTTTGATCGCACAACTCAAATAATACACAGCTCAAATAACGGTAAATAATCCACTTGCTTTTTTTCACTTTCCAGTGTTACCAGAGTAGAAAAACATACCCTAGACTCTGGACCAAATACTAAAAAATCATACCCAAAGAAGATATTTTTAAAACGTGCAAAAGTGGATGCATTGACTTTTTTATTATGTTGCGTTAATATTAGAACTTATGCTTTTATACTGAAGAAATTTGTTTTGTTTTTTGTTTTTATACAAATAAAAATCATAAATAAGAAAAAAAATGGTAGCATTCGGCTAATTTTTATGGATTTTACAGCGTTTTAAGTTGTATTTGACAATTATGTATCCACATGTGCTCACCACTGTATATAGCTATCTACAGAACTGGAAACATCTGTTTTTATATTCATCGTTTAGAGTCTAAATACACATATAGTGTCATAAGTATACTTTTTGGCGTATTATATCTCAAAAAGTACAGAGAATATAGCGAAATAAATCTTTTTAAACCACTATACGATACAGTATTATTATTAGACCTTATTCCAATCCTGAATAGATTTCCGAAATAGACAAAAATGGTTTCTTTTTCGACCTTCGCGATGTGCTGTCAAATGCTAAATAAAAAAAAAGGTTGAGCCAATATCAGCTATTTTCCCATTCTAGATTTCTCATACTACATCTAACATCAGATTGGGCGGAAAGACCATTACAAAGGAATACAATTAAAGGGGTTTTCATTTAACGGGAGAAATACTTAAATTTATTGGCGTTGTTTTAGAAATAAAATGATGTTGCTAATTCTAATATCAAAACTTTTAAATCAAAATATAAAGAACTAAAAAATTGAACATTGGCTCAATTCTATGAAATAAACTGTATAAAGTTGCTTGTGAAAATGAAAAAAAGGTACATACGTGCATTCCGAAAAAACCGCATTAACAAATACCATATAAACAGATTCAACTTCCATATAAAAATAGGTAATGCCACCCAATAATTGAAAACCCGCGTAACTTAAAATCAGGATGAAAAATTAAGGCCAAATCGATTCAAAAATCTAAAGAATCAAAAATTGAAACAAAATAATCTTCATTGACCTAATTGCCGCTACATTGAAAACTAAGATCATGACCCAGAATCAGTGAAATATTATGTCAAATTGGTTTTGAGGACGATTTAGAACTCAACCTCGAAGGTGGTTTTCCTCGGATGACTTCAAAGGGTACTGACAGGCAAATTCATAATGTATGCACCCAAGATTGGAAATGTCTTGGATTTATTGGGAAAAAAGTTTGTGAAGAAGTCTTCCTTCTTACCTGAATTACCTGAAGAGCGGCACGCAAACATGGACTCATACCAGCTGTGATTACTAAACAGATGGATGATTAAGAACTTTTTATCTGGTTTTATACAAATCAGATCGCGCTTTACGCTAGATAACATTAGAAAGATAAGGTTTCATACTCAAAAAACTATTCAGACAGTTTCGCTATTGCTTGACTCAGCATTTTTTGAGCGCTTCAAAAATGGACAGCAGCAACGAAAAATACACCATATTTTATGACTGAACACATGAATTGTCTTTATGGTCCTGATACTGTAATTCCGGTAATTTTGATGTCAAAGATGCACCGCACTCTGGAAGGCCAATTGTCGGAAAAAAGCCATAAAGTCCGAAAATCATAAAATATCCAACAAAAATGAATTTAAACAAGTTGAAAACAAAATGACGCAAAATTTTACCTAATATTACAAAAAAAAAAAAAAACTGGTGGATTCTAATCAAACAGCTTTAAAGCTTCTACAGATCACAAACGCTACCATACTAAATATTAAAATTACTATCTTTTTACTATCCATATCTATACTATAAACATTACCGCATAAAATAAATGTGATTTGTAATTTACAAAATTTTTTTTTTCTATAAATCCCTTAACAACGAATAATTCCAATAAGCTATTGCTTCAAGTGAAATCAAACTTGATTTTATAATCCTTTCAGTTTTAAATCACTAGAGCCTCCAAATTCATAACATGTAGTGCTTGGTTGGAGGGTTCTTATGTACCCACCTTATAATATGGATCCGGTACCAAGTGATTACCGTCTAACCCTGTGTACGATATAGTGAATGATTTTGCTGAAAATTAATTTTCGCAGTTTTTTGCCAATAGGAACGAGGGTTTCTATGAGAGGAGTAGTGGAATTGCCTTCAAATTGAGAACAAAATCGTGCATATTTGACCTAAGTTGGACAATTCTAACTATTTTAAATGAAGCCTTGAATGTCACGCAAAAAGTATGGTTTTTTATTACGCCTAATATTGGTTACAATTATCCGCCGCATTTTTTCTTTTATGCATGAATCTAATTTCCAAGTGCAGTTAATGTTAATTTTTAAAGCATCGATCGATTGGGAAATACCAATAATAAAGCATCCCTTCGATTATGATATGGTTCGTAAAACGTCTTGCACACTGTGGAAGGTACAATGAATCCAGAACAATATAGAAAGTGTTGCAACACAGCTGAAAACAACAATGAAACAATGGTACAGAGAACATCAAAAAGACTATGTATAAGCACGATATTGCAATTTTCCAGGCATGAATCCCATAAACACTGGGACTGCATGAAACCTAAAGTCCGTAAACATGCTGCTAGCGTACTCAATCCTACTTGGCATTACAACGCAGAGACAGGGAAAAAATTGGGAACTGTATTGACATATCTCGTCACACCGAAACTGCGTTGGCTGCTCACAGTGGTCATACAAAATGATTTTAACCAAAATTCAATCTAAACCACAACCTCTTGAGTAAACTCATTATTTAACTCGTATTTTAAAAATGTAATTAATAAATGTGATATTTGTCCTAGTAGAACAACTTGCCATTAATGTTGTGTTCAATTTTTTGATTGACTACAGATTTATTTTAGCGTTTTTAAAGCACATCGTATGACAAAACACATTTGTATTAAGTTCTGTACGAAAAATAATAGATTTTCTTATTTGAGAATCTAATAGCTAATAGCTCCTGTTGCAGATTGCCCAAGGTTAAAATATTTCTATCTCATTTAATATTGCCATTTTTATATAAAAATACGTTGCTTCTTTTTCTTATTCTAATCTATCTATATCTATAAGAAAAATCAGAAAGAAAAAGATGGCAAATATAAAAGAAAACAAATTTGGTTCCATTTACGTATGTACAATATTTAAAGCGTAATATTTAGTAACAACATTAAGTGCAATAAGAATGAACAAGTTGTCATTGAATAAAACTCCGATTGAATGACACATATGAAATACCAGCTTAGACAAAAAAAATAATAATATTAATAATATAAATAATAATATTAATAATATAAATAATAAACTTGCAATTAGAAGTGGTTTCCTGGAGGATAGACTTCCCCATTACATGTACCGACCTGAAGAGGTCTTAATTAACACGGATTTTAAACTGTACTGGGACCGCACCATATCAACGGATAGAACTGTCATCGCGAATAGACCAGATATAGTTTGGGTAAATAAACGCAGCAGAACGGGGTATATTGTGGATGTTGCCGTGCCACTTTCGGAGAACGTTAATTGGACAATTGCGGAGTAGATATCTAAATATACGGATCTGGCGTTTGAGATGAGACAACGGGAACATCTCAGAAGTGTTGAGATTATACCGGTAGTGATCTCTAGCACTGGAATAGTGGTGCAATCTGTGGCTCAACATCTGGAAGAGTTGGGACTTTCGCGGCACGTGCACGATATGTGCAAAACGGTAGTCCTGGAAACGTGTAGGATAATGAGAAAGTTCCTGGGATAAGCCGAAGCGTGATTCTTCCATTCCAATGGTGATATGTGAATAGTGTGGAGAAAAATAATGACAATTGACAGAAAAAAAAAGAAAAAAAAGTGCTGAAGTGACTTGTGGCCGAGACCACCGTCATGTTCAGCTATAAATGGACCCCAGCTCGCGCGGTATCTGGGGGGGAAAGAGGCGTGGGAATAAAAAAAATAATAATATTAATAATATAAATAATAAAAATAAATAATAAAGAGAAAATGAAAAAATCGTAGAAAGTATATTCTAAAGCCGCGCAATTTCAAAGACACAAAGAAATCTCTTCGTTTTTTTTTCTGATCTCAACAGAAAGAGCGCTTTATCTAACACGTTCTTTTTTAATCGATCAAGCCTTGAAGTTGTCTCCGAATTTTTGTTCATTATAATCTATATATATAAAAATGAATATCTGTTTGTCTGTGTACAAAAATAGTTTGTAAGAGAACTCCTCTCACACGGCGTACCCGATCTTCATGAAACTTTCAGGGCTTATTCGTGTCGGCCAGGAGAAGGTTTTTAACTATGTCCGAAGGTCGAAATCGAGGCGAGTGACATGATAAAGACAGACAGATATTCATTTTTATATATATAGATTCTACTGTACGGGCGTTGTCAGTGAACTCCTCCTAAACGGCTGGCTCGCTTTGCCTAAATTTTTGTATATGCGTCTGGGTGGTGCCCGGGATGGTTTAGATTTACAATTCGGTCCAATTGGACAAAGGGGCGTGGTACCTCCCATACGAACAAAAAATTAAAAATCAATTATTTTTGCTCCTGCTTACTGTATTTGAACAAAATTTGGTGCGTAGGTTTGGTGTACATATCTTAAGTGCTACTGCAAATATGGGCGGGATTGGACAATGGGGCGTGGTACCTCCCATACAAACCATAAATTAAATATCCAATATTTCTGCTCCTGTTTACGGTATTTGAACAAAATTTGGTACATCGGTTTGGTGTACATATCTTAAGTGCTGCTGCAAATATGGGCGGGATTGGACAATGGGGAATGGTACCTCCTATACAAACCACAAATTAAAAAGCAATTTTTTCTGCTCCTGCTAACGGCATTTAAACAGAATTTTGTTTAACATTGAAACATTTCCAATAAAAATAAAATTTGAAGGCAAAGCAACGTTTGCCGGGTCGGCTAGTACAAAATAAAAGAGCCGAATTTTTGTTCGTTATGATACAAAATTGAGCCGACTATTTCAGTGTACGAGTACACAATGTGGTAGAGTTCGTAGTTATTTGCGTACAAGGAGTGTACCTATAGTAAGTTGACACAATATCACAAGTGGTAATTGAGTACATAATATTGTCACTAGTCAAATTTTAGATTAAAACAGTTTACCGATTCAAAATTAAGGTTTAATAGAGCCATTTTTTATGGTAGGTTCCACAGATTTCAAAAGTAGGTACCACAGAGTATGAAAGGTATTCAATTGTTCCAGTAACAAACGTAAATTTGACCCTATGGACGTCTGATTTACCTAATTTTACAAATACGCAGAAAAGTGAAACTATGTTCTGAACTATTATATAGGTATTAATTCGAATATCGGTTAACCAAATTCGAATAACTTATTCAAAATGCAAAAAGTTTGTGTAAGAAGAAAAACCATACAAGAGGCAGATGTGCCAAAAAAAAGAATACTTTGATATCCATACCAATACCTGCGATATGTGCTGTTTTAACTATGTTTCCGATGTGCTGTTTTAACTATGTTTCTAAATTTTGATTGCCCGATTAATACGTTAATCATGACTTGTAAATAATCAAAATAGCTGCTAAAATGTTTGCATAATCACTGCATTTATTAATCTGAATTTTAACTAATGTCGTTGACTTTCTCCATTAGATTTTTATGAAATTCTTAACATGTGAATTTCGTATTTCTTCTTTAGTGCAAAAGTCTTTCTTTGGTATCAAAGCTACCTAATGGTTTAATCAATCGACATCACTAACAAACTTTTGGGGAAATGAAATTGATCTGCACAAAGCCATATATGCGTAAATTTATGAAATAAAATAACAAATGCAGGCAAAGTGATAGTTCAACATTTTTACAAAATATTTTCCTAATGTGAAAATTATTATATTCCCTACGTGACAAAATTTTGTCGGATATGCGAATTTGGCAGCTTTTATCATATTGGGAACGATACGGAATCCATATGTTAATTTAAGGAAAAATAAACTACTACATTAATTTAAAGAAAAACTGTCTCTGAAGGTGACCTGAAGAATTATGAGAACCGGACGGTATTTTTTGCAAATTCAAGACGATCTAATGCGGATATTGCAAACGCGTTAAGATGCTATTTTCCCTTAAACTCATAAATTATTACAAAAGAAAAAGATAACAATAGATGTACAGGGTGTCCGTCGGGAAGGCATATTACTTTGTTTGTTTATAATTTTTGATTAAATGAAAGAGAATTTATCTTATATTGATAAATGTTTCATTTAATGTCGGCAATTATGTATGGAATACAATATCAGATAAATGCGAGCCCTTTTGAGTACATTTTTCGTTATATTCTCACACATTTCACGCGGTATTTCATTAATTTCATCACCAATATTTTGTTTGAGTTGCTCAATCGTTTCTGGTTTGTTTGCATAAACGATTGTAATCCTGGCTGCATGCGATGTGGCACCGTCTTGTTGATACCACATGTTAATCAAGCCCATGTTAATCAAGCGTTAAAAAGTTGTCAATCATATCACGATATCGCTCCCCATTAACAGTTACTGTTACGCCGTATTCAGTTTCAAAGAAGTAAAGTCCGATGATTTTTCCTGACCAAATTGCACACCAGACTGTCACTTTTAATGGATGCAAAGGTGACTGATGAATAATTTGAGGGTTTTCCATTGCCCAGAACCGGCTATTCTGTTTATTCACATATCCATTCATTATGATTTTTTCATGAAAATCGTCTTGTTGGCACGTTGTTTCTCCCAAAAATTTCATGTAACTTTTTCATTCTCACAGTAATCGATGATTGATGATTGATTGATTGATGATTTTGATAAAATGTTTTAACTATTATAACACGTTGGTTTATCGAATATTTTTTCATAATAAATTTGGCACGTCTCTACTTCACGACTGCCAAATAAGAATTGTCAAGACTAATGTTTATCAAAATGGCGCTAAACTTAGCCTATATGGTAGTATACCTTCCCAACGGACAACCTGTACGTAATGTATGACCGAAGCTAATATACAATTTGAAAAAAATATACAGTTTTCTGTAATATATTCACTTTTTTGGGCATATTTTAGCGGAATTCCCGCTTAAACTGACTGCGTTTGGGGAAACTCCTATTTTTCTCATGCGAAAAGCTATCAGAATTTGATTCGAAAAACTCTGAGTAAAATCCATGATATGGTATGAATGATATGAATGATTGATTCCTTGTAGGTGTACAACATTTTACAAAATCCTGGGATATGAAAAAGTACACTTCCATAAGCTATGCAGACAGCGTCATGGATATAAATGAGACAATTGTTTTGCTGTGCAAATCAAATCTATCGAATCAAATCAAATCTATCATGATGTTTACGTTTTACTTCTTGATCTGAAATAATCAAGACGTTGTCATAACATATTGTAAAGTTTTCGTTTGAAAATATTTATTTATTGTATTATTAGCTTTTTCGTTGGTTTCTTTCCTTTTGGTTATTAAGGAGCGTCTCACCATAAACTTAGCCTGGCCCTAAGTTTTCTCTAAATCTTGGTCCAATGGCGCTGTTGTTAACAATGACTCACTTTGATTACATATCAAATTGCAAAACAATCGCTAATAATTTTATGACTATATTCGTCTCACAAAGACTTGAAAACAATTACGTTTCCAATCATAATTCACGTTTTAAATTGTTTACCGCAGGTATTTCAATATGAAATACGTCGAAAATTTGCTATTTAATATTTTGTGTAAATGATTCAACCCCTTCATCTTGCGCTCACCTTATGACAGAAAAAAAAAAAAATAATTGAAACAATTTTGAATTAAACTATTCTCCCCTCTCCGAACACACAGACTGATAGCGCTGTACGGAACAAATTATTTGTGCTGCGTCGACGACACGATTCTGCAACAGCGAATAATTCGTGTTGGAACTAAAAATAATTTCCATGATTAAAATTGTACTAAACGTAACTAATGTTAATGTCTTGAGCGCTTAATTCGCTAACCTGATATTATGTGATTGGCACAAGCGTATAGTAATAAACAAAAACCGATTCTGATAACCGGGGCTTACCTGGATGAGCACGTATAATTTTAATCCACAATTACGGCTAAAATTTTTATCTACATATAATACTATTTTATTTTTCTATCTAACATCTTATCTAATATTCGTTTCAAATTTGTGGGAGAGCGCTGTTGCAAGGCTTTCTTACGGAATTTTTGTGAAAATGTTTTTTTTTTGTTTTTGTTTAAGCCAGTCATAAAGCTGTGACAACAATGCGGTCGAGACTTATTCATTACCAATAAGAGAAAACACTAAATTTCAATTTGTTAGAATATCCGTTATCACAACGGGGAACAAAGTATTCATTTTATTTTTTATTTTTCTGCCTGTTGATGTGAACTAATCGAGTTTGTGGTGATTCGGGCATAAGGATTTCAAACACATTTTCTGTTTTCTGAATCAACAACGCTTTAAGAGATATTTCGTAAAGAAATTTTCAAAAACGATGTGGCAAAGAGTAGTACTTGATTGTATAGCCTATGGTAAACTTAAATGTAGAGTTAGATTGCCCAAATCTGTTTTGTGGCAACACCCTTTGCACTGTAAACAAATCTGCTTCAGTTCATGAGAGCAGATGTGAAAATAACTAATTACACATTTTGAATCATTTTATTACACATTTCGGCAAACCTAGAATTAACAAAAATTTGTCTTCCAATTTTTGAAGATTTTTCTCATTTTATAGATTTTTTGCAATTTTTTTGGTTACATGTGGAAGAGTGTCGCCTTTGGAGGTCAAAAATTGTGCTAATTTCACAATTGGACCTTTTGTATCCGATTTACAGCCTTATTTATACTTCAGCGTTTTTTTTATTATTTCTATTTATACGTTCTATTAATTCCTGAGTATCGTGGACTTCTAAAATGACAATGAAATTCAAACATGAGTAATAATTTCCGAAGTAGGGAGAAGATTGTTTTTTGAAATCTAAAATACTCTCCATAAAGATCAATAAACTTTTGCATGGCCCGATCCAAATTATGAAATACTTTCTTCATAGCATGCGTCTTAAACCGTTACCGTTAGCTAATTTAGGCCCTGAAAAACATTTATTTTAGTTTTGAGACACAAAAGTCAATTGTTTCAGCCGACCATTGAAAACTTGCGACCAGTTTCAGGTGGCTGCTTTGGCGTATTTCTTCACATTTGTGGCAAGCAAATAGTGTGGTACCATTTCGATTTGACTGTTCTACGCTCATTTAGTGACTCGAGTCACTTGTTTCGAGTTGTTTTGCACTCTAACGGATTTTGTTGGATTTGGCTTGTTTTGAAAGACACATACGAGGTGTGATCAAAAAATAACCGTTATTTTCAATTTTTTTCAAAAAATATATTTATTCATCAATTTCTATTTCATTTCCTTTAAAGTAGTCCCCTCAGATATAATACACTTGTGCCAGCGTTTCTTCTAATCCTCGAAACACTTCTAAAACGCGCTTTTTGGTATCGCCAACAGCTCCTGTTTCGATTTTTCTTTTATCTCCTTAATCGTAGCAAAACGCTTTCCTTTCATCGGTGTCTTCAGTTTTGGGAAGAGGAAAAAGTCAGCGGGGGCCAAGTCCGGTGAATACGGTGGTTGAGGCATGATTGCGGTTTTGTTTTTGGCCAAAAACTCACGCACAAGCATCGATGTGTGAGCTGGTGCGTTATCATGCTGCAAAATCCATGATTGGTTTTTCCGCAAACGGCGCATAACTTCAAGGTAGTATTCCTTATTGACCGTACGACCTTGTGGCAAGAATTCATGATGCGCCACGCCATTGCAATCGAAGAAAACAGTGAGCAAAACCTTCACATTTGACCGAACTTGACGTGCTTTTTTCGGTCTTGGACGAGTATCGTCATTGTCATATTCTCGGCCTTCCTTAAACCGGTTATACCACAATTGAACTTGTGTTCTGCTTATAGTAGGCTCGCCAAACACCACAGTCAACATTTCAAATGTCCTTGCACATTCAATTTTTTAAATGCATTTTTCGAATAGTAAAAAATCAAAGAGCACACCAAAACACGACTAACCTTTTTATCTGTCAAAAACAAACTGACAATCCAAAATGGCTGATATTGTCAACATATATAACAGACATTTGTACCAACATAACAGAAAAGAATGCGAAAATCGAACATACGTAACTCACGAAATTTGGGAAAAAAACGTTTTTTTATCACACCTCGTACATTTCACTTGATACAGCACGTAACATTTTTTAAGCCATTGTCAAATATTGCTTTTTCTGAAGCGAACGAGTTCGGAACCTTAACCGAGTTCGGAAAATCACCAAAGGTCGAACCGAATTGAATGGCACCACATACAGCAACGAAAATCAAAGAAAATCTAAAATATGCTCACAATTGAATTCCATATTTGGCCAGGTGGAAATTTCAAATTTCTCAACAAACGTGAGTAACATTCTGTTGTGACAAATAATTTGTAAGGTGTCATACTATTGACACCATTAGTGTAGGGCATAGCTGTAAGGTTCTGTCACTTGAGAATGGGAATCAATTTGATATCGCAGCAAATTAACCTGTTGTTGCGACATCCCAAAAACTGAAGTGATTAATGTAAGCCAATGTTTACGGTGCATTTTTCCATATGCGAAATGTCTTACTGAAGCATTGGCACATTAATAAACAAAGAAATGACAAAAGTGTGTCAACCTGAAGTAATTAATGTAGGTCAATGTTTACGGGAACATTGACACATTAATAAACAAGGAAATGACGAACGTTTGTCAATGGGTTTTGCACTAACGTTGCATTTTTTCCTATGCGGAAATGTGATTTGAACCTACTGGTTTGCGCGTTGTGAATAGATTATTACAACATTTCGCGTTGTGATTTCCTTTTTACAACAATTCGTATGATGAAATCTCCTGGGGATGCGTTCCGTTTAAAACAATAAATGTAACCGTGCCTCGTATTTAAGGAGAAAGATACAAAATCCATAAACAGTTTCACAATTTGTTTAGGAAACCTTCGAATGTCTTACGATTATGATTACTACTTTCGAAGCCTGTTTTCGATTTTGTTTGGTGCTATTCAACAGACGTTGAGCAAAGCAAATCAAAGACGATTTGCTAGAATGAATTATTTTTCTATTGCAATTTTTCAATTATAAATAATTGATCGTGATATGTAATAGTTAATTGTTGGAAGCAAATTTAAACTATGGGACGATGACGCAGCGACAAAGGAAACATTTTTAAAATGTAAATGAAAAATTTACATGAAATTTTTCCCGAAAAATCTTCTGTTAAACGTTAGTTAAATAATAAATGTCGAAACAGTTTTCGCGACTGATTCATTACTTTGCTCGGGTCTTTTTCAGATCATATGAAAATAAGAGTACCAATATTAGTTTGTTTAAAGGTTAGGAAAAACACTGACATTTTAATAAAACAATGAATTGTGAATATATGAATTTTTTATACCGGCAACATTCGGAATTTTCATGGGTTAGTCAAGCAATCCTCCAGATATTAATTTACGAAATCGCTGCATCCCCCTTTCGATCTTTATTTCCTCATTTCTTTTCCATTTTCACTGATTTATTAATTTTATTTCAGTCGTTTAATTTTATGGAATTTCAGTTAATGTCCAAACTAAAATTTCATATTAAATCATTTAATAGCGAACCAAATGCCACTGGGTTACTGCCACCGACATTAGCCATTAATTATCAACCAGACATATTCCACAACACATGCAGTGCGATCAAATTGTGATAATTCAACTTGATTTTACTACTCTTCTGCAAAAGGCCGGATGGATTTATCGTTGTCTGGTTGTTCGCCGTAGAATTTTTGACAATTGGACGCGGAATTGGGTTTCTCGCATGTATCACTTGCAACAAATTAATGGTCAACATCCGCACGAAATAATTTTTAAAAACTAAATGGTAAACATTCGTTTATTGACTTCAATAACATTTTTTTTTACTTTTGTAATTTTTCTGAGTTCTTTTTTCATTGAAAATTAAAAACCAGACGCCTAATAAATCTCCTGTTACAAGAACAAATTCCATTTATTTCCCCTGACATCAGAGAATCAATAAGAATCAATAAGAAGACATCAAGTTCAAAGCCAAGCTTAAATGTTGTAAAAATGGCCGGACAACAAATTAGTATGTTCGGATGAACGTATCTTCCGATTTGCAAAATTAAATTAAACTCACTCCACATCCACCCGTCCAATAATGGCCCGTCCGTAAATTTAGAACCAATTAAAGAAACGAAATTAGAAATGAAAACATGATAACATCGCACAAGTAGAAGGTACGCTCCGTCACCTTCTCGGACCCCTGCCTGGGATGGGCTACATCTAGGGACAAGTCACACTCAACTCAGAACCGTGGGACAAAGTAGACACACAAAAAGCCGACATGGGACTACATCCAACAGCAAATTGTCTGGCTGTTGGCTGGTTAGTGGGTGGATGCTTCGTTCGGACACGACGTGGCGCTGGTGATTTTCTGCTCAATTCAGCCATTTCGTAATGTATTTGGAATTCTTGTTTACGATCAACAAAACAACGTATTCACACTCGTTTAATTAACTTGAAATCTAAAAACTATTGCAACTATTCCGGAATAATTAACCTGTATGTTGTCGCGCACACACATACACACACACGCACACACAATAACAATTTATTACCCCTGATTGGGAATCTGTAGAATTGTAGGAAATGTGGACTCGGCTCGTCAAGTTGCGTCACAGTTGTTAGCGCTGGTGATGCCACTACAGAGATTAATAGTCAAATTTCAATTTGATAAATTTAAACGATTTACTATTGCACGTTGTGCTCAAAAAGACATTTGCGAGACGATGATGATAATGATTCATAGACATCTTGTATCTTGAAAATCGCGTTTACAACTAATGTTAGTAAATGAAGGTTCTCCTCCACGAGACCGAGTCGCATTCTCGACAATAGAATTGCGGCTGTCGACTGTTTGTTGTTTGTTTCTATCTTTCTGTTGTATTCGTTATCGTTCCACAAAGTATCTTCTTGCACTACAACGACTGCGAGAACATTTTTGAATGCACTCAGGTTTACACCTATGGTCAAAAAAATAGATCATTCTGGATGCAAGGAAAATGAGAAAAAAACAAAACATGACGGCAACGAAATCCTCTATCTGTACTGCCACTTTCATTCCAGCGTATAGAATTCAATAGTCAAAATAAAGTATTTCCGAGACACCGAGTTACGGTGAAAATCCATATAAAAAATGGCCACGGAATTGAAACAAAATTATTTCACCGAACAGTACACAGTCTTTTTTCTAAAGGAAAATTTTCAAATACTGATTTGTTAACAGACGAATTATAAGCAGCTGATACAAACGACTGACTTCGCCCGCCTGACTTTTTTAATTCAATTTTATTTCATATCTAAATGGTTTTGAAGATGACAGACCGTAAATGATTTCCATGCTCATTCACGCATATGCGACACCTTATCAGAAAATTATTCATTCGGCATCGCCTCGATTATTGTTTTAACGGACTGATTCAATTCAGTCGTTTTGTACACCTTCTGCTTGACATAACATTGACATTGTGTTTGTAATAAAAATCCTGCGCCGCCCTTAGAACAAATCTAGTAAATTTTTCCTTCGTGAGATGAGCATAGCCCATAGCTTAAATGTAGAAAACAGCAGGATAAACGGACGGATAATGTAAGAAAATGTTTTGTATATTCATATTCGATTCTTATGAAAAGCGAATTAAGATTAAGAATTTTATATCGTACCTGGTGCTGTATACTAATCTCTGTATAAACATACACAACATATATAATATATACAATATATACGAGGTGTGTTCACAAAATAAGGCGAATTTTCAAACATTCGAATTTCGATTACCATTTTTTTTATGTTGGTACACTCGGCTCGAAAATATGTTGACGGTTTTATCCATATAGCATGTTTAGTTTGTTTGTGAGAGGCACAAATAAGACAAGTGTTTTGCGTGTTCGGCGATTCGGTTTTATCTCCTCAATCGACACAAAACGCCGTCCTTTCATGGGTCTCTTCAACCTTGGGAACAGGAAAAAGTCGCAGGGGGCCAAATCTGGTGAATACGGTGGCTAAGGCATAATAACTGTGTTGTTTTTGGCCAAATAATCTCTCACAAGCAAAGATGAGTGAGCAGGTGCATTATCATGATGCAAACGCCATGCATTTTTTTCACAATTCCTGTCGTTTTTTTCGTATTGCTTCACGCAAACGGCGCATAACTTCAAGGTAATACACCTTATTTACCGTACGACCTTATGGTAAGAACTCCTTGTGCACTACGCCATGGTAGTCGAAGAAAACAGTGAGCAAAACCTTGACATTTGATCGAACTTGGCGTGCTTTTTGGTCTTGGCTCCCCTGGACTCTTCCATTGGGACGATGGCTTTGGTTTCGATGTCATAACCATATACCCATAATTCGTCACAAGTTATGACCCTTTTAAGCAAACCTGGATCATCGTTGACGTCATTCAGCAATTCTATTATTTGCCATTAAGCATTCGTCAACATCATTGCTATGAAATAATATATGAAATATTTTCATATTTTTAAAACAGCAAAATTATTGCGAAATTATTAAATTTTCATCCAGTTTTCGCTAATTTAACAGATTTAGCAATATACTTGTTTTTCATTTCGTTTCATCCACATCGATTGATACTTTTTGATCACAAAAACGACATGGCAACGTAAAAAATCACCTTATCAAATACTAAACAATTAGATACGGGTTCGGAAAGGAACATTATTTGCAAAACATTATTGGTTAATCAAAAGCTTCATAGCCTTTTTTAAATTTAATAAATTCTTGTATTAGGTGCACAACTAAGTTCTTGCTGTTGTTTTTTTTTTTTGATAAAAATTCAACTTTATTATGAAAACATGTTTAAAAATGATACATTCAAAGTATTGCCCATCGCTGGCTACTACTTTTCCCCATCTTTTTGGCAAAACGGGAAAACTGTTCGCCTTTTGAGGCTATCCACGAATCTAGCCTAGCCATTCCTTGGTGTCGTCATATGAATGGAACTGCTGGTCAGCCAGATCGTGTGCCATCGAACGGAACAAGTGATAATTCGTACGGCGCAATATCTGGAGAATATGCAGATGGGGTAAGACTTCCTATTTCAGCGTTTCCAGATAGATTTTAACGGGCTTGAGGCCGAGCGTTATCATGCTGAAGAATCCCTTTTTCGTGCCTCTCCGCGTATTGTGGGCGCAGAGCTCGGCTCAATCGCATTATTTCAAGTCGATAGCGATGGTGATAGTTTCAAGGTTCCACCAAATACAGAGCATAACCTTCGCAGCGTGAATATTCGTCCGAGGCGACGACTGTAATGAATCAATTTTTCATCACCCGTTACAACGCGATGAAGAAACCTCTTCCTTTTTTGTTGCTGAAGCAGTTGTTCACAGGTGGAAAAACAACTCAACGTCGCTTGGCTTCAACTCATAAGGAATCCAAGTTCCTTGCTTTTAAATCATTTCCGACGCATGCAATCGCTTGGAAATGGTTTGGCGGGTAACTCCACCTGCGTTTGACACGGATCCCCATCAACCAATGCCGTCAATTCAGTGTCCTCGAAGGTTTTTCGTCTTCCTTCACTCGAACGGTCGTCAACATCAAAATCACCGTCTTTAAAGCGACGAAACCAATCTCGACAAGCTGTTTCACTTAAAGCAGCATCTCCGAAATGTTTTGAAGCTCTCGATGAGCTTCGGTCGCCGTTTTCTTCGATTAAAAGAAGAAAATCAATACTTCCAACATATGACGATTATTTAGCACAAAATCATACATATTCACGCAACCAAGAGAATATGACGTCTAAAGAAAATCAATTGTGTTGAGGCGGTATGTTCACCATATATGTATACGCCAAAGCTTGGCTTATGACGTTTAGGTTATGGCAGAATCGCCAGTTGTAAGGCGCTATCTATTGGCAAACACCGGGAATTTAGTTGCGCAACTAATAAGTTATTACAAGCGCCCAATAAGTTGGAATTTGGACGAGTAAATATCTGTATTTGGATTTCAAATATCAGACCTCTGTTGCTATGCTCAAAGACGCACATTTCTTATAGAATAGTGCTCTTAAAAACACTTTATTTAAAAATGGTTCTTTAAAATTGAAAGCAAGACCCTTTACCATTCATCAAAATGAATTGGTAAAATGCGACGAATCGAGACAAACAAACAATAATGTTAAAGTAGTCGGTATTCGATTATACTTTATTGTTTTTTTTTTTTTTTTTTTTTTTTTTGCTGTATTACCAAATTTTTGTTTCGTGTTGAAAATTTTACAAAACTGAAATAAATTTGTAGAATTTGTAACTTTCCATCCAAAAATTGAACTAACGGTGTAAATAAATCATTATACCAAATCATTGTCGTTATCAAATCTGGCAAACGAATTTGACTAGATTAATTTTCAACACTGGATTTTTCCGAAAATCAGTTAGATGTGGCATTTTAATTTTGGAAACAAATTTTTGAATACCAAATCCTCATGAGGAAATATTTATGAATTTCAGTGTCTTAACATTTTAACATTTTCACTGAAGTTACATTTTGAGTGCCTTAAAATGTCAACTTGCTTGAATTTCTAAGAAATTTGTTTAGATATTTTTTAAACTTGTGCCAACCAAACCAGGATTTATTAAAGAACAAGGGCATGGTATCAAAAAACCAAGGATTAAGAATTCATTTATTCAATATAAAAAAGGAAAATTTTGAAAATATACATATATTATATATATCTTAAATATATAATTTCCAAGTCATCAGAAATTGTTTATACAATTTTGTAACTTAAATCCAACGTTATTGTACTTAGTCAAAGCGACCTACAACCAAGATTATATTTATTCACTACAGCCCAATAATCGCAAAAAATGTATACTATAGAGAAAGTTAGAATAAAAAAAACCACTCTAGTATTCATTCAATGGAATATAGGAAAACTTCTCACATTCTGTGAGCTGCAAACGTCAGTTTAAGAAGCTTTTACTAGACTTGATGATTACTCGAATAATGCCCACAATTACCCACATGTCACAGTAACAAGTTTTTTTTTACTTTGACCTAAAAACAATGGTAGAATCTGCACATTCAAATCTACTTGAAATAGTAGTTTTCAACATTTTGATGGCAACTAAGACAACATCCACGTTCTACTAGCGCACAGAATTGGAATTGAATTTTGATGCTGCTAACTTTATTAAAAATGGAAATCGTTATTATTCGCAATGGAGCGCTAATCGAAACAACGACGCGTTTTTACTACAGGGTGGCACAATAGAACGTGAATATTTAAAAAATAGATTAAAAAATAAATACAAAAAGTATGGTTAAAATAAATCTAAGGCATTGTAGAGTAATAAATGGAGTTTATTTTGTAAAAATAACATCATCTAAATGGTGACCCTCTCTACGACGGCACTCCTCTAACTGCAAACGAAAATGATTGAAAACTTTCTTCGGTAATACTGGTGTAATGGCTGCCATTTCACCACGGATATTCTTCTTGAGCTGAACAATGTTTCTTGGATTATTACTGTAGACTTTGTGTTTGAGGTATCCCCGCAAAAAAAAGTCAACAGGCGTCAAGTCTGGACTACGTGGGGGCCATGGGATATCACCTCTTTTCGAAATCAGTCTGCCAGGGAACATCTGCTTCACCACCGCTATGGAGTCATTTGATGTGTGACAGGTAGCTCCATCTTGTTGGAACCAAGTTCTGGAATTCACTATTCTTGAACTTTCATTTTCTGGAGCCAAAAATCCGTCCAACATCTCAACATAGCGTTCCGTATTAACCGTGACATTTTGGCACCGCGCATTTTCGAAGAAAAAAGGACTAATTATTCCTCTGCCAGAGATTGCTGCCCATACTGTCACTTTAGGACTATGCAATGGCTTCTGGTGTTTGATTTTGGGATTTTCACTGTTCCAGTAACGACAATTTTGACGGTTTACGAACCCATTTATAAGGGGAAATGAGCCTCGTCAGAGAAAAGAATATTGTCGAAATTGGAAAATCGATTAAGCATTTCATTAGCAAATGCGAGCCTTGCTATGAAGTCAGACTCTTTCAATTCTTGTGTTAATTGCAGCTTATATAGAAGCAGTTTAAGATCCAATATTAAAATTCGTTGCAAACTTCGTTGCGATAATTGTAAGACAGACGATCTCTTGCGAGTCGACATTTGTGGATTTCCTCGTACTGACTCCATAACTCTCTCTCTTCGGTCCTAGATGTTCTTGGGCGACCATTTGCTTGTGGTTTAAATGTTGAACCGGTCTTCAAAACGCTTTACCCATATTTTAATTAAATTAGCACTCGGAGCTTCACTAATTCGCCGTAGTCCATATTCAGCACAATATAGTCGCCTAGTAGCAATATATGAACGAGAGTTCTCGTAAAATGCGCGCACGCAAAATGCGCGACGCTTCCCATCGAAGTGATTCATAGCGACTAAAACTCCATGAGCCCGCCAACCCAACGATGTAGGCGTCCCCCCGCCCGCGCCTTTTCTACCCCGCAAAAAAGATGATGCAATATGCACGTTCTATTGCGCCACTCTGTATTTTAGAAATTATTGAGGTTTGGTTGCTACGATTCACAATTTTCATAGAGAATATGATTAAAATAGTAATCGAACTACGTCAGTTCTCAACATATTTATTAAAAGATGCAGGGAAACTGGATCAGTTGGTGATCGTAAACACTATTGTGGTCCTTTGAAAATTCGTTCAATGCTAAATATCGAAGCATTCAAGAATATCAGTTCGGCACCGTTTGCATCTTAATGTTTACATATGTAGTTCAACTAACTTAACAACTGCAGTTTTGCAATCATACACAGCGAAGAGTTAGCTTAATGATTTATGGGACAAATATCTAATGTCGATTTTCCGAGTGAAATCATTTTTAACGATAGAGTTCATTTTCATCCTGACGTCTTCGTTATTCGTCAAAAGTGTCGCAATTTGGGTTCCGAAATTCGACAAGTAATTGCCGGGAAACAAATGGAACGACAACGGTTCATTGTTTGGTGTGAATTTTAGGATGAAAAAGCGAGCCAGACAATGTCGGCGACACATGATTTCAACAAGAGAAACAATTCAATTACTGCATGAAACATTTCTGATCAGGTAATTTCCCTTATCGGTGATTAAAATTAGTCATCCAGTAAATGCGATTTAACGCAGTTTATTTTTTATCTTTGAGTTTTTTTTTTATGGTCTAAGGCTGATGTTAACATCTACTCGAGGGATGGGATTGATAAATCGGATAAAAATTACAAACTTTAATTGAAACAATCTCTGTCCTCAATCAGATCTACACCGAGTAAATTCTAGGACACACTTTAAAAATCATTGAAAAACTTAAAAAAAAAAAAATAAAAAATTCAAATTGAAAAAATAAGAAACTGAAAATAAAAAAAATTATTAAAGTAAAAAAACTACACTTTATACCAAAAGTTAAAATAATGTTAACATTTTTCCGAATTTAATCTATGCCTGACGCAAATTTATTATCAGGAATTAGCAATGCGATTGAATTCAGTTCGTAGAGTATCACTGTTTACAAATAGGCGAACAATTGTGTTCAAATAAAAAAAAAACAGAAATTGTAGATATGCTGCTATACGTTGAATAAATATTCGTTGTTAATTTTAATATGAGTGACCAAAACTCACAAATAATTAAAAAACAAGTCAACAATATTATATACAAACATAAACAATTTCCTTTGCATCCTTCGAGTGGCATCGGCAGGTCCTATTTTTAGGCTCAATGGAGGGGATCTATTGCTTAACTATGGTTCCGAACGTCAGTTCGAGAACTTTTTACTAGATTCATCAATTACTCGATTACTTAAAGTATTCGTCAAGCATGTTAAGACGACCACCGCTCAAAGAAAGATTTGAGTCAAAAGTCAAATAGTTGCTCGAAGCCACGATCATCTGCCCTATAGTTAAGTCTGACAACCATCGTGCTACGACCGGTTTGCATACATATGTATGCATATTATAAAAAACAATAAGGAGTAAATGTTCTATATTGCACATATGAAAAGTTTACAGTTTTGGAGATCTTGATTTGACAAAGAAATAACACAAAGTTAGCGAACAAAACGGTGCATATTTTATCTAAATTGGGTAATTCTAATTATGCTAACTAGAGCCTTCGACTTTAAGTAGAAATAATGGAATTTCTTTTTAAAACACCTTACGTCGAATACAACAAGAATTATGTTGTTATGGTTTACGCCGCCTTTATTTTCGTACTTAGACGAACCTAATCTGTTATCGATATTAAAAGCCTCAAGCCCAGAATTTCTATAACTTTGGTTTTTTTCTCCAATTCGTCATATTTTGCTCATATCTTACAAACATGAATATTTTACTTTAGTTTAGGTCGGCCTACTCTACGGCGTCAATCTAATTCATTGATGATGCAACATATTCATCTATCCGCACATCATCTAGCGAAAACAACCTATGTATTTCGTTTCACTTGGCGTAGCTCTGCTTTAACGCTGATTGGTCTTTTACGGATCATTTTCCTCTTGAAGATTCCCAGAAATAATATAATTATTCTGGATTCCACGGTGTATAGCAATGCATGTAGAGCTAGTGTGCATCGAGATTAGGCTATTATTAGCACGCAAACTCTTCTCGTAATTTCCACGCCAAAATTATTTATTTTATTGACGACGAAGGTGAGGTAAATGATATCACGAACAACTTAAAAGTTTTACAGGGTTGCCCATATTCGACGGACCCATGTTTTTAAAAAAAA
>JAHXMU010000194.1:1630815-1684836 GCA_019455685.1 Philornis downsi | reverse complement strand
AAGTTATGGCGTTGCCAGATGGGTCCGTCGAATATGGGCAACCCTGAGATTTCTAGACTCATGCAATAACCCGCATAGCCCTCTTCTGTTGAATCCTCTTCAATGTTTGAGAAAACTGCAATAACGTCTCGCGGGTTTCGACTAATATTGCCTATATCATCAGCGTGTCCAAGTATCATGTGAATCGGGCTTATGAAAATGGACGTATGTCGCTTTTATACGGGATATATCTGTTAGGCCGCTTAAATGATTAAAATGCGGGAGAAAATGTGAAAATCTCTTGTCAATTACGTTTGTCACAATTTAATACGGTCTATCCTCCCTTATCCTGACCATAGCACCACATGTAAAAAGCGGCGATGTCAGCCTTATATTTTCTGAGGAGATCTACCAATCGTAGGGACATCTCTTCTGGGACAAAAATAAAATTCAAATTAAGTAAAACTACTCGCTACTAAATCGTTTGAAAGAATTGATCATGTATAGCTTCGAGAAAACAAAGTTATTTATTTTTTCTATTAGTCCTTCCAGAAAATTTATTGCAGAAATGTTATTTAACTATATTCAGGAAGTACAAATACATTCTGCTAGAAAATTATCACGAATTGTCAATTTAAACAATCTGGAATATTCGAAGCTAGCAAGCAACATTTTACTTGTTTAGAGATTAAAAACCGTTACAAATTGTTAACAATCCCCCATATTTTTTTGTAATTAAAAAGCATACGCAGAGTTTTGTAATGTAAACCCTTCGCCAAAGACGGAGGAGAGAAGAGAGGAATTAGTCTAAAATCTCTGTAAGCTGCTTTACAACTAATAGAACGCCAGAATATCATCATGTAGTCCAAAATTCTGCTGACTTATCATGTTAGAAATAAGAAATGTTTTTATGATGCTGAGTGGTGATATTTTCTCCCCACAACGAATCGCCACAATTTATGGGTGGAATAGTATATTTTTTAATTTATATTCATTTTGTCTCCGAACGTGTTTTTACACATTTCAAAATTTGCATTTAAATTGAAGAAAATGATAAATTTGCTGCTCGATTTATTTATTGTCCTTACATAATAATGCAAGGAGAAAGCAATATAACAACACTTTATGTGAGAATTTTACACACTTTAGAAAATTGTGCATTCTGTCTGATTTCCCACACCCGCAGCCAAGAAGAAAACAAATAGCCACCCTCAATTTACCCCCGCTAGCCGACATAGAGGTTAATCCAGTTCCTAACGCTAAGTAAGTGGCGGTAAGAAGATAGTAGGTTGGAAAAATAATATAGCAATTTTCACAATTGAAATTATTTTCCAGGTACAAATGTACCCGCCGAGTAACGAAGGCAACGACAATTTGCCACATTTATGGATGTACGAGTATCAGCACAATTGCCCTGAAGGTTGGACGAATACATCGTGCCATTTCCATTGTCTGGAGCGAAGCACTTCCTGCAGTGTAAGGATTCAGAGCAGCTTTGTATACTAGAATGAAGCCATGCCACCATAGACCGTGGACGAGGATTGAAATACAATCAGTGATATTTTCACACGAACATTTCTTTCAACACTTGTTGGTTTATTTCTAGATCGGTTCTTCATTGTAATCAATGGATGGACAAGAGATTCATGTGCAATGAATTATAACAGCAAACCACAAAAGTCAACAGCAACAGATTGTTCGGCAACGCAATCAAAGACTATGACCGGCTGTGACTTTGTAAAAGATAGCAGCAACCACTATGCATGCTCGGTCATTGTCTGGCCAAAAGTAAACATATTTATTTATTACACTGGGAAACGAAATACTTTTTTATAGGCAATGTAGCGATGACAATAGGTTTTGATTAATTCTGGTATTGTTTAATAATCGCAAAAATATTTCCTGTTTGTTTGGATCATTTCTAAGATGTTAAAATCAAAATCAAATCACATTTTTTATTATTTACCGTGTTTTTGTCACACAAATAAATATTTTGGCACATATTTTTTACATAATGAAACAACGGTTTCGAGTACAAAACAAGCTTATTTCATGTGAAGATGGCTAATGGAATTACAGCACGAGGATACTCATATTTTAGCAATTCTAGCGAAGGGTGCAGTGGAAGAGAAATTGGGCGCAAACTTAGCAGGAGTTATAGTCTCATTCAAAATTTTTTACGAGATCCTGACGCTTATGGATCTAATAAGCGCTTATTTTACATATTTCGTAATCTGTCAACTTTTTTCCTCGCGGCATGTCTTTTTTGTTACTGAATTTCATCACTTCTTCACAAGAATAATAACGATCTTATTGGCATTATAATTGTGAAACACGCTGAAAATAGAATTATCGCAATAGCAAAAGTACCGTTAACTGCACAAATCCCAAAGTTTGTGTGCGCGGTGGTTTCATCCAAACAACCATTTTGATTTTGATAACAACAAAAGACGTACCGTTACACAAATAAGCAAAGTTATGGGTGGCCTTATAAACATGAAACGCACCGTATAGGTATATAATGTATGTACAGGGTGGGCCATATGAGTGTTGGCGATTTAATTCTTCAATTTCTCGGTAACGCGCGGCGCAGGGTGGCGGAGGGATATGTTGTTCGCTGCGCCGCTTCCTGGAAATTTAATCGCCATGGAGCCGTACACGGGAGTGCAGCGTGCATTTTGTGTCCGAGCGTATTACGAAAACAATAAATCAGTGATTACTGCACGACGTTTGTATCGGCATGAACACGGTTTACACGATTTAAGTGAAGTTCCAAGCGCCAATGTGATACGAAAATGGATCAGAATGTTCGAAACAACCGGCTCAACAGTACCAGTTACGGTTCGTGGTCGCCCAGTTTCTGCAAGATCAGCCGACATTGTGGAGCGTGTTCGTGTTTCAGTTCAGCAAAATCCGCAACAGTCAACACGTGAGAGAAGTCAGTCTTTGGATGTCAAAAGAGCAACTTTACGACAAATTTTAAAACGTGATTTGTATTTGAAGGCTTATAAGATTCAGATAGTCCAAGAATTAAAACCCGATGATGCCAATAACCGACTTAACTTTGTCAATTTGATGCTAGAGCGGTTCAACAACGTGATTTTTAGTGATGAGGCCAATTTTCACCTTAATGGCCATATGAACAAGCAAAATTGTCGGTTCTGGTCCGAGACTAATCCCCGACGCTTGCATGAACGTCCACTTCACAGCCCTAAGCTTGTCGTGTGCGCTGGGATAACGTCAACCAGTATTATTGGACCATACTTTTTCGAGGACGAAAGAGGGCATGCGATGACGGTTAGAGCGAACAACAACAACAACATGCTAGCAGACTTTTTGGTGCCAGCTTTGCAAGAACTTCAAGGCAATACCTCGAGGATGTGGTTTCAACAGGATGGGGTCACATGTCATACGGCTAGGGTATCCATAGAGCTGCTGAAAAATGTTTTTCCTGGAAAACTCATTTCGAAAAGGGGGATATTGAATGGCCCCCACGTAGCCCCGATTTCTCTCCATGCGATTATTTTCTATGGGGCTACCTCAAATCGGTAGTCTACGAGAATAATCCGACCAATTTAGAGCAGTGGAAGAGGAACATTATTCAGGAAAGTATCAAAATACCGAGAACAACTTTTCAACGAGTTTTCCAAAATTTGCGACTTCGGTTCCAAGAGTGTCAAGCAGCCGAGGGAAGCCATTTGGACAACATTATTTTTAAGTCTTAAAAATTCCCATGCTTCTACTTTTTAAAAATACAAATATATTTTTTTATGTTTCGTAGTTTTTTTTTAATTGAATATTTAAACCGCCAACACCCTTATGGCCCACCCTGTATATTAAAAATTGTTGCGTTGCCATCGTCCAGACCAAATGACTCAAGCTAGATTCACGAGCAGGTGCGCGATAAATTCGTACTTGTAGGGATATATAAAGGGCAGGAAGCGATAAATCTATTACCAACGCCCACTTCAAATGGCCATGACTAGAAAAGAGAAAATTTATGTGCATATTAATCTTTTAAAGCAGTCACGCGGCAAGGTGTTTTCTTTTTCCTGAAATTCGTACTTTAAAGGGGGAAAGAAGACAAATCTGGTACCATCACCCAGCTCAAATGTCTAGAGTTAGAATCATAAAATTTAGAGGCCATCTCCTTATAGATTAGGCGCGTTATAAGAAGGGATTTTTCAATATTCATAATTTTAGGGATAAGAACAGTTTTTTAATCTGCTCAAATCTGTCTACTAAAAACGCTATTAATAATGTGGAAATCTTCAAATTTATGCTTTTACGGGTAAAAACGGAATCAAATTGGTACTCTGATCTTCTTTAAAGTTTGGACTCGGAGTAATAATGGAACTTCTTCTTCGATAGGTGTGAGGTTGTACGAAAACGGTACAATTATTCACAACAGACGATTAAAGCTAAGCTTACATAATTGGAAGTATCCATCCCCCCTGCAGCATAAGTGCGAAACGACAACAACTTTTTTCGAAATTCGTATTTTAACGAAACAAATCTGGCACGAAAGTGAGCAAAATGGTACCATCACATAATGCAAAATCCTAAAAATCTTGAAATCGTTTTTGTACACTATTGTATTAATTGTAGAATTGTAGAATAAGAGTGAAAGGCGCCTCACTTTACGCCATCGGCCAAGAACAAAAGAAGCAGTGGGAAACGATCTATAAAATTGCGGACATTTAGGAAGTAAACCATGAAATATTGATGACAAAGACGACACCATTGCACAAAACAAACGGCAGATAATGGAATCACCTAAATTAAGATAGATATAACTATAATGGCTTAAGTGAGCGATTAAATGATGTTTTCCGAACCCTTTACTTTCAAGGGTTGAAATACTCAAAAACCGGACAAAGCTGGTGAACTGCACTGGAGCAAACATCTGAAGTTAACGTCACAGAATTGAGATTAGATTTCGGTGCCAAGGATTTAAGACGAATTTTCGGAAATTCGTACTTTTAGGGGAAAAAGGGAGTAAAGAAGCCAAAAATTATATCATCTCATAAAACATGGTTGAAGCGGAAATCCTCAGTATTCCTCTTATGTAAAAAGTGCATAAATAAGGAATAAAGAGGGCGTAAAAGACCGAACCTAAAGGGTTGAAACAGGCAGGAAATAAATGGGAGAAAATTGAACCATGGACTAGACCAGAACAATGAAGCTAAGAAAACAAACTTAAGAGACAAGAGGACTTTTTCCAGTTTTCAACGTTTATATCTCGAAAACTCAAATCGTTAGCTACTCCGCAGCACCGAAAATGCTATTAATGTAAAAAAAATAAAAATTAAACGAACAACGCCAAAAAATAGCAGTTGCCCGGATGTGGACTAGATAAAAAATGTTATTGAGTTAATGCCCAAAATCTACCTTTACAAAATGAAATATTATTAATATAATGAAATTCTTTGCACCGAATTTGCAAGTTACGACAAATGCTGTGAGTTGATAACCTCGTTGATTTTAGACGTAAAGTAGAAATTATTTTTTCAAACCTGTACACTACCACAAGCAGTTTCAGTCCTACACAGTACCAGACAAAATTATGAAGACAACTTAAAAGAAGGCACATATTTCGCCAGAATTAATTCTACCAAAATAATTTTTCTATATAGGTAGTTTTCGCTTTATCTCAAGATCTCAGGGTCTTTTTGGAAGGTTGTTATTCCCACATGATTAACTTTTCGAAACTTAAAACACAACCGCCATGCTATTCTTTAAGTACGTGTTAAGATCAAAATCCTGGTTTTCCTCCCGTTTCCATTCATATGGCAACCGACTACTTTTTACGTAACGATGTAAAAATCCAACGTTTCTAAAACGCACTAATTATTAACTAACATGCACCAGCACAATGATAGTTGTGCTGCTTGCTCGTCCGAAAGATGTCTTCCTGATGTCGCCTATGCTTTCTCTGAGGGATATTTTCTACTTACATTGTATTTTTACCTGAGCATTATCAAAGTAAGTGGTCGTTCTAACAGATTTCTCATTGTTCAAGTTCAGAAAATAAAAGAAAAAAAATAATTCTATTCAATATTTTAAATCTCTTATTTCTTTTCCTAATTAGTGAACAATTTCTGGAAGAAATATTGCGTTTTCTAAGTCAATTTTTCTGGCTCAGCTTTGTAACACTTCCGCTCATTCATTCAACATCAAAAATAGTAATTTTGCGTTTTCATTTGGTCCTTCGAGCCAGATTTTTGGTGCTACAAAACTGAGATTTCTGCCAGTTGGAACATCCATCCATCCACAATACATTCATCGTTCCTATAAACATCTTTCTTTCATCTGCATATAATCCAAGGAATAAGGTGAGTTTGTGTTTTTGTTCTAGCCATATTAAAAAGTGCAAATAAAATCGTTCAAGCTACACTTTGTAGTCAGCCTAAAAATATAGTGTTCATATTTGCTGAAAGTGATTTGCCGATGGCAAACCAACATTTTCTAATAAGACGACAAAAGCGGTGTGAAAGTGAACCGTGTTCATACAAAATGTAAAGAATTGCATACGGTCCATAATTCGTGGTAATTGGTGGAAGTGTCATCTTTTTTTGCCTCTATTCAATTCGTGAAAACAATACTAATTTTTCTTCGTTTTACGAAACAAAATTATTATAAAGGGTGATGTTTTAATCGTAGTTTTTCCAAAAATCGAATAAATGAATCAAATTTGCATCATATATTAAAATTTTTTATTGGAATCGATAAATTGGTCTTTGACATTTAATTTTTAAAAATAATTTCATGTAAATGTTGTCCACGGCTCATGGCTCGATATCGTTCGCCGTTGCCCATAAACCACACCAGACTGTAATTTTTTCGGTAATTCATGTATGGCATCACTCCAGATGCGAACCTTATCGCTAAACACAATTTTTCGATAAAACAGCGGATTTTCATTGAGCTTTTGTAAGGCCATTCACCAAAAATTAGACGTTGTGGTAGGTCATTCGGCTTCAATTCTTGCGTGAGTTCAATTTTATAGGCTTTCAAACCCAAATCGACGTGTAAAATTTTCCTTGTGGTTGAGTAACACATGCCCAATCGTTGACAACGGCGACGAATTGACATTTCACGATCGTCATTAACACTGGTCGCTATGGCTGCAATATTATCTTCGGTACGCACTCTACGCATGCGAGTCTAAGGTTTTATGTCCAACAAAGTAAATTTGATGTGAAATTTGTAGATAAAAGCACGAATTGTTGATTCAGCAGGTCGATTATGACGACCACGAAATGGTCGTATCAAACAATGCATATTTGTCACAGAGCACGAATTATAAATTTCAACGATTTGCAATCGTTGCTCGTTTGTTAGTCTTTCCATGATGAAATGGCAGAGTATACTGTACATTTTTCACTTTGACAGATGACGTTTGGACGCCATTACCAACTAGTGCTGCCAACCTGAGTTGTGGTAAAAATATTTAAGAATTCGAGCATTTGTTTCGGTCGTTTGTGCTGCTTCTTCTTTTTCGAGTGTAAACGGTTTTTTCCAAAATAGAAATAAAGGGACAATTTCCTTCCTTTAAAATTTAAAATTTTCGTCATATTACTCTCTTCATTTCTCTTCTGGATTCTACATTTCATTTCCACGCATATAATCTTTGCGCAAAAATCTCAAGTGTTGGTTGAGTTCCGTTTTGTGTCACCAATTGCTGCACACATTCACATAAACACACGCACTCGATCAGCACAACCGTAGTAGAAACGTTGTTTCGTTGTTCTGTTGTTCTGTTTATGCACTTTTTATGACAACACAATTGAGCCTCTCATGAGTTGCACCCAATTTGGTGTTCTCAGTGTTTTTTAATATCGGTGTGCCCTACAGCCCGCTCGAGTGATTCATATTGGTTTTGCGACATTGGAATATATTTTGTTATAATCACACAAAGATGATATATTCAGGAAAAGTACAATACATTCAGTTCAAGTCAAACTACATGATATATGTAACATTTATATATTTAGTTTTTGAGTGCGATACATTACATTTGTTGAGAAAACTGAATTTCGTAGGCCGTGCACCCATTCGTGTCGGAACCTAATTTGGTTGCGGGATAATTGAAAAATAATTATGTAATTAAGACATACTTTAATTAATTTTATAGTTTTCATATTTTTTCGTTTTCTATTCAATTTTTATTTTATTATTACTCTTGATATGCCAAACTGACATTCAAGCGGAGATTTGAGTCAAGCATTCAAGATATTGCGATATAAAATAATTATATTTTTTGAACAGATTATTTTCGGTGAAGATATTTTTGTTGCAAATTGGTGCTTTTCTCTTTTAATTTCTGTTCATTTTTTTAATTCGATAATTGTGCGAACGGGACGAGATTTAAATTTAAATTTTTTGAGATTTTTTTTTTGGCTACATATTTTAATTCTTGATTCATTCGGTTCAAATTTCTGTTGTTGCATTTTTTCATTTTCGCGATGTCCTTCGACTCCCCTATTTGTTTGACAGATACAATCGTTGAGTTTGATTCAGACACTGTTCAAATTCATAAAGAGGAATTGGGAGTAACGTGGTCACGGATAAAGTCCGTTTAAGAGGATTATCTGCGCGATCGTCATGGTGAAGGTGAAGAGGAAAGCGACGATGATCAAGTTGCAGAGCTAGAGACAATTCGCAAGAAGTATAAGAGTACATATATAACATACAGGAAGTGTTTGTAGAAATTGTCTCAGCTATCCGAACAATTTCATGCAGCTTCCGACCGAAAAAAAAGTCCCCTACCCCCTCTGTTAATACTTTACCTCCTCCCGTTGTTTCCAATACCCACGTAGGATACGGTTTTCCCCTTGCGACACCGAGATTTTTCACGGAGATTACATGTCTTGGCCCACCTTTAGGGATATGTTTACTGCGGTATACACAAATAATTCGCGCCTCAGTCCGGTAGAAAAATTATTCCACCTTCTTCAAACAACCAAAGGTGAGGCAGAGGAAATTGTTCAAAAAAGTTCACCAACGAATCAAGGCTTCGAGTCATCATGGACTAATCTCGGTAACCGCTTCGAAAATAAACGGATTCTCGTTAATGAACAACTGAAAATTCTATTCATCTTGTCATCAATTTCCACCGAGTCCGAGGGACTTCAATTCATGTATTTCAGCCCTTAAGCTTTATGATATCGATATCAAGAGTTGGAATCCAATATTTGTATATCTTTGCTCGAATAAGCTTCCGGATTCCACTCTTACAATGTGCGAACAAACATTGTCTAACAAAAATGTCACTCTCAAGTGGGCTGATTGGGCAATTTCCTCACTAATCGATATCGGACATTGGAATCGGTTTCTGAAATTTGAAGTGGGCCACAACAGCCTCGACTCAAAGAGAAACCGATGGAAGGACATTCAAAAGGTTGAAAAAAGGTCAGTTCATTCCAGAGCAATGTTTCTTATGCGAAATGCTCTTTGTGCCCCAAAGAGTTTGATATTATTCAAAAATGTCTAAATTTCTGAGCATGGCTACTGACAAACGAATTTCGGAAATTAAAGTGCTGGGACTATGCCTCATTTGTCTTTCAAAGACTTATTCAGTCAAAAATTGTTCAAGCAAGCATAGCTGTTATACGTGCAATAAGCACCATAACACTTTGCTTCATAAGGAAACCAGCGATTCTTCCTTCACTTTAAATGAAAATTCGGCTGCATTTTCTATTTCTGATCCGATACAGTCCACTAGTTCGACAGCTGGAAATATTCAAACTTGTTTTCGTCTAATTCTCAAAGTGTTTTATTGGGTACGGCAGTTCTGAATGTTAGTCATCTTGGTGTGTCTTACGCAGCTAGTGCGCTTTTAGATTCTGGTTCAGAAGGCACTTTTATTTCTGAACGATTGTTTAACATTCTGCAGTTACCACATAAGCGAACGAGCGCAAGTTTCCGGGTTAAACAACTCAGTTTCTGCCAATGTTCGGAAGAATGCACATTTATTGTTCGTTCGAGATTAATTTTACGATTTCTGTGAAAGCCTTAGTCATTTCTAAATTTTCTGGCAATCTTCCTTCACATCCGATTCCTCTCTCTTCCTTTGCTAGTCTTCCAGAAATAGAGTTGGCTGATCCCCATTTTAACAAAAGTTTGCATATTTATATGCTCGTTGGAGCTGACTTCCTACCCTCCATTTTTCTTTTTAGTTCACGGCGAGAAATCTGTGGGGATTCTTATGGTCCAAGAAACTGTCTTCGGATGGATTCTGACCGGCCCGGTGAGGTTTTTTTCATCCAATTCGAAAAAATTGTTTCGAATTTCTGTGTTCTCTTCAGATAAGGAGATGTCACGCTTTTGGGAGGTGGAGAATCTTTCACGGAAAAACTTCATGTCTCCATCTGATAAATTATGTGAAGATTTGTTCAGATCCACGACGAAAAGAAATCACAACGGCAGATATGTAGTGTGTTTGCCATTCAAGGAAGGGGTTCCGACAGACTTGCATATCGGTCATTCCAGAACGAGTGCGATGGCGCAGTTTTTGAGGAATGAAGTCCGATTACTCCGTAATCCTGACTTCAAGGAGGAGTATGAGCTTGTTGTTGGTGAATATGGGCAGATTAGCCATATACGGCGATTTTCCCCTCACAGAATGATTGATAATCCACAGCACCACTACATGTCTCATCATGCAGTTATAAAGCCGGATAGTACCTCTACAAAAGTTCAAGTGGTATTTAATGCTTCCTCTCCGTTCTCCAACGGGTTAAGTATTAACTATATTCTGCATACGGGTCTTGTACTGCAAAATGAATTAACACTGCTGATTCTGAGATGGAGAGTCTTCCGATTGTGTTCAATGCCGATATTCAAAAAATGTACCGGCAAATTTTAGTTCATCTCCGTTCCAGATGATCTTACACCGCGACCATCCCAGCAAAGACGTCCAGGATTATGATCTACAAACAGTAACTTTGGGCATAAATTGTGCTCCGTACTTGGCGATTCACGTCCTTCTGAAACTGGCTGATGATGTCGCTTCGTCTTTTTCTGTTGCGAGCAACATTCACCGTACTTACATGTAAATTGATGATGCACTCGCAGGTGTTCAATCGATTGCAATGACGAAGAAAGCTATTCGGGAACTAACATCTGCTCTTGATTCTGCTAGGTTTTCTTTACAAACATGGACAGCCAATTCTAAACAAATTTTGTTCGATATTCCTCAAGAGCATTTGTTACATGAAGGTTTCCTTAATTTTGAGGAAAGCAGCACTGCAAAATCTAGGTCCGACGAATTCTTTTTCATCACTCAGCCATTTCCAGACAGCTGCAGGTACACGAAGAGGGAGATTTTGTCACAAATTGCGAGTTGGCTTTCGCCATGTGCTGTGTTTGAAGACACGGTCCACACCAACACTAGACATGTGGAGCGGTTCTCTTGGCAGACATGATCGATAGCGTACATTCGGAGCTCGAAATTTGCTCGTATTCAGTGTTCTGCTGGACGGACTCCAATATTGTTCTTTAGTGATTAGCTAAACCTCCTTGTTCTTGGATAACATTCGTAGCAAACTGAGTGTTCAACGTCATCCAAACAATGGATTCTTCAAATGCGCCTATCACATCGGAAAGTAATCCAGCTGATTTGGCAGGCCGAGGGCTGAATAATAGTCTGTGGTGGTCTGGTTCGCAATGCCTGAGTAATTTTTCCGAATCGTGATCCAACGGTGGCATTCTAACGGTACCAGAGACAGATTTGAAAAACAAAATCAATCAAAGTTAATTTCACGTATTTTTCCGACTTCAATGATATTCTTGAGAGATTCGGTTCGGGTGCTGGCGTTTGTGTACAGATTTTTTTTATCGTACACATTCCAAATACCGTCTTGATTTTGTTCGAGAGTCGACTTCTCTTGCTAATTTCGAATTAGCAATGGCGAGAGATCGTCTAAGTTCCATAACGCAAAGAGCATACTATCCGAATAAATACAAAATTCAATTTAAATTCAATTTCATCATCCAGCTGTCTTCTAAATCCTAACCCATTCATTGATTCTGAAGGGTTAATTCGTTCATGCGGTCGATTAGAGTCGCCGCTTGGCCTTACCTATAATGAAAGGCATCCAATAATTCTGCCCTACAGTTATCGATTTTCCAAGCTTTTGGTAACTTTTGTTCATACGTAATCAACTTGTCCCCCGGGTGATTAGAGCCCAATATTGGATTCCGAGAATGAAAATTTAGTGAAAGCTACCATCGGCCAATGCAAACCTTGTATTTTATACAAGAAAAGGTGACAAGAACAGCTAATGGCTGCGCTGCCTCTTGAGAGATCAGAATTCAATCGCACGGGTCTTGATTTCGCAGATCTGTATTACCAAAGGCTACGTCTGCGTGTTCGTATGTTTCTCGACAAAGGCGATTCACTTAGCGGCAACTTCGGACTTATCGACATCTACAATACTGGCTGCGTTTCAGCGCTTTGTTCCGCGCAGGGATTGTCCGTTACATTTATATCTCGATAATGGAACAACTTTAGTGGGCGCATCTAGACTCCTAACAAGAGAATTCATGAGAAATTCGCATGAAATTCTCACTGCCAATTGCTCTCATCAGAACGTAACTTGGCACCTTATCCCTCCACTTCCTTTCCTTCACTTCCGGAAGATGGCCAGCTCGTTGAAATTCACATTCGATGAGTTTACCGTCTTATTGGAGCGAATTGAGGCCGGTCTCAATTCACGACCTTTGTCTCCAATGTCACGAGAGCCATCCGATTTTGCGCCATTAACGCCCGGACATTTTCTAATCGGTACTCCGATTTTTACTCCAATTGATCCGACGGTTCCACATTCAACGGCGTCCATTCTTCATAGATGGTAAAAGTTAAAAGCTATTCATCAAAGTTTCTGTACTCGGTGGAAGAGCGAGTACCTTCGAGAACTCTAAAAACGAAATAAATGTAAGTTTCTGAGCAAAATCTACGAGGAGCGCTCGTAGTAATAAAAGATGAAAACCTTCCACCAAATGCATGGCGTCTGGGTCGTATTTCGAAATGTTATTCGGGTCAAGATCATCGTGTCCGTGTTGCAGATATGATAACACAAAAGGGCACCACCACAAGACCCATAACAAAACTTGTTCTTCTTTCACACGCAAATTAATTTATATCTTTATTCTACCGCTTTTTTCTTATTCGTTTTCTATAATTCCTTCATCGAACAGAACACTATGCCACGCACAACAAATAAAAGCGCCTTTGCAACAGTCTACATCCGTTACGCTCATGTAGAAAATTCCTGAACATGAATATGACCGATCGTATGGAAACAGTGAAAAAACAAACACTGTACAAATTGCCTGGCACATGAGCACTCACATGGATCGTGCTTCTCAAAACGCGGATGCAGGCATTGTTAGAAGCACCATCACACGCTGCTTCACATACATCGTAGATTATTGAAGGAATTTGAGGTCAATAGATCACGCTCGCGTTCTCGTTCTCCAACACCTAAACCGACTATCTCGAGCGGATCTCTCAGAAATAAGCCAGTTCCAAAAAAAAAAAAAAAAAAAAAACACTGCATCGCTTTCCGCTCTCCCCCGTCAGAAAAGTGTACTTCTATTGCCAACGGTGCTGATGCGAATTAGTGAGAAGGCCGATAAATCTCTGGCGTGCTGCTTGCTGGATTCTGAATCCCTTATTAACCGAATTTCTAAAAGGCTTGTTGATAGTCTGAAACTCATGACGGTCACTATGGAGGATGAGATGATTTGCCCGGTAGTGTTGATTCCAGATAGTCCAGATTTGATGCTAATAACAAAATAGATAATCGTATAAAACTTAGAACTCCGGTGAAATCGCTTCCCAAAACATTTAAGAAAAACTTCCCTAACTTGTTTCTGGCTGATGTTAATTTTTATGAGTCTGGGCTTGTAGGTGTCGTGATCGGTGTCGATGTTTATCCCAATGTGGTGTATGAAGGTCTGTACAACAAAACCGGACTTTCTTCTGCTGTCAATACCATATTTGATGGGTGAGCAATTTACGGATCATGTTCTGTTTAGTAATCATTACTGAATTAGTAATTACTGAAATGGTAATCATTACCGAATTCGAATCCATTTTTTACACTACTTAATGAACTAAAACACATACTTTCCGTTTCAGCTATGAGCGTTATATTTGTTATTTTCAGTCCAATTTCATAAGAATTAATCCTTATTCCTTGTTTCAAATTTCTTACTTCTGTTTCCGTCCTTGGAGAAAGCATATTTGACGGCATTTTTATAAGATCTCATTGCAGCGGGGCTGCAAGGCGGGCGGTAATGTCAAGACCAAAATCCTGGTTTTCCTTCCGTTTCCACTTATATGGCAACCCTACTACTTTTTTACATAACAATGTAAAAATCCAACGCTTCTAAAACGCGCTAATTATTATATAACATGCACCAGCACAGTATGTTTTGTAGTATCCTAACGTAGGGACTTTTAAAACAGTGGTAGCTGAGGCAGCTCCGGAGAAACCAGTAAAATACCCTAAAAACCCCTCAAATCTTTTCTTAAAAATCTAGGTCAATAAAATATCAAATAAGACATTCATTAGTCTGTAATGCTATCTGCAATCATCAAATTAATTTAAAAAGAAGCATTAATTTTAGAATTGACAGATTGACAGGCAATTCCAGGCATTCTTTCCATTCGAGCAAACACGTACCGATTTTATGTATTTATAGAATAAGTAAGCAATGGATTTGTATTATAACCATCAAAAATTTTATTACCCAGATAAAACGAATTGTACATCGCCATAAAGGATTTGAACAAATATTAAAACTGCCTAATAATTATGGGATGTGGAAAATTGAACTAAACAAGTGCATAAGTATTTCCAGACTCATTTCAATTTTGATTGGGGAGCTTGTGTATAGTTCTGCTTCATATATTTTTTATAGTTTCATTTCGCTCACAATATCGTACATAAGGTATCATCTTTTTACAATGAAATGCGGCTGTTACCAATTGTTTCAACTTAACTTTGTTTTTATTTTGCAATAGAGATGCGAAAGCTTGCGTTGTTTGCCATATGTGATAAAAGACATCCAGGCCAGAAAACAATACTACACAGTAGAATAATTTGAGCTACATAAGCTAATATGTAAATTATACAATATAAATAAAATAAAAAAATAAAGTTCCATCCACTCTAATCTAATGACTCTCCTACAATAATGACAAATTGATAAACACAGATGTAATATGTAAAGGTAGAAACAAATCAATTAGATCCCTTAGTATTACCCGAAGACAATCATCGCTTTTCATTGGGTATTTCAATAGTTCATTCTTTTATTTTTTCTTAATCCTTCCCAATTTCCAATTTCCAGCTGTGAACAATCAACAATTGTACAACATTATGTTACATTACCGATATTGAAAAAATGCTTTCAAGGCACTTTGCGATTTTTTTTGGTCACCGTAATCAACTAACTGAGGACGCGATTGAAAGAATGAATCAAACTGGGTTGGAGAAAGATGTGAATATGACATGCGCCAAAATTGGGAAAGACAAAAAGTTACAGCAAGAAAATACATCTTTGAAAGCAACGACATCAATAGATCACCGAGATTGTACGATTTGACACCTTGGAAATTTTTCTTTTGATGCTATCTCAAAAGCAACGTCAATAATCTGCAAACCACTATTGCATAGGTAAATAGCGAGGTAGTAGGGCATAGTCGTGAGATCGATCATCAGCAATTTCGACCATCTAGAGAGCCGAAACCATGGCGTTCTACTTTCTATGTGAAAAAAACATTACTTTTCAGGGTATCGGTAAAACTGTTTCATTCGCGAATTTCGGAACTTTTAATACAAATAACTTCTTCAATATTAATGCTAAATGGCAACAAATATATTTTCGTAGAAAATCTTTCCAACCTGAATTTTGATTTTTGGCAAAATAGAGGGTTTTGTATAGTGAAAAATATGTTCCTTTTTATGTATGATTTAGAATATTCTTGCAAATTAGTTGATTATTTGAAACATTTGGCAAGTAAGCAATAACAAATAATAATAATAATAATAATAGAAGAAAAATGGAAATGAAAACAGTTCAGTAAAAACATGATTGGACATTTTTGGTTCATCCCCACTTTGCATAGAAGAGGAAAAAGTTGCGGTGGTTGAGGCAAGATTGCGGTTTTGTTTTTGGCCAAAAACTCACGCACAAACATCGATGTGTGAGCTGGTGCGTTATCATGCTGCAAAATCCATGATTGTTTTTTACACAATTCTGCGCGTTTCTGACGAATTGCTTCTCGCAAATGGTGCATAACTTCAAGGTAGTATTCCTTATTGACCGTACGACCTTGTAGCAAAAATTCATGATGCACCGCGCGATTGCAATCGAAGAAAACAGTGAGCAAAACCTTTACATTTGACCGAACTTGACGTGCTTATTTCGGTCTTGGCTCTTCTGGACGCTTCCATTGGGTTGATTGGGCTTTGGTTTATCATAGGGGGAAAATCTGGATCGTCGTTGACGACGTTCAACAGCTCCTGAACGATGTCCATGCGACGTTGTTTTTGCTCAAAATTTAGCAATTTTGGAACAATCTTCGCTGCCGCACGTTTTATGCCTAAAACATCCGCAAAAATTGCTTGGCATGAGTCGAACGATATGCCAACATCATCAGCAACCTCTCTAATAGTGATTCGACGATTATCGAAATCATTTTCTTCACTGCTTCAATGTTTTCATCGGCTTTTGACGTGCTTGGGCGACCATCGTCATTGACATCTTCTCGGCCTTCCTTAAACCACAAAAACTTAATACAGTTTCTTTGGTCCATTTTTCGAATAGTAAAATAGAAGAGCACCCCAAAAAAACGCTTTTTTATCTGAAAATAACGGTTATTTTTGACCACACCTCGTACACAGCAAGCAGATTCTGTAATTAGATATGATGATGATGATGATGATGTACCAAAATCATCATGATGTACGAATCATCCCTGTGGGCTTCCTAATTACTAAATTAACTATTACTCCAACCAAACAATTAAAAATATTTTAATTTAGGAGGTCCCTGCTTGACCTCACAGCTAATTTGGTGTATATACTTTCGTACGCTATCAAGAATTATCATAAACGTGGGCACTGTGAAAAGAAACAAGGCTCTGTAAAAAGGGTTTCATGTCTACTCATCCTAATTTAAGTTATCGTAATCGTCCTGACAGTCGGATTGTTGTTGACTGTCGATGTGTTTAAGTCTCTCGGAACCCGTCTTACTGTAAGATTCACTCACCAAGTTGTAGCGACGGCACATCGCACATTGAAGATTCTGACTAACTAATTTGAAAATACCATTCGTAGGAGTAAAGAGAATTTATTTATTTTTAAATGCCTGGCGTTGTCTCTATTAAGTTCGCTGGATTGGAGGCTGTCCGGTCATTTTCTTTATGCATTCATGATACTTTTTAATCACTGTACGTAAATCTCTGCTGTCATCATTCATATTAATAATACATATTGAACGCATCCGTCCGATAAGCTATTAAGGAATCTTATATGTAAAAATGTTAAATATTTCTTTAGATCAGTCCATTAGACAGAAAAAAAATTCCCTCGCATTTCATGAATGAGACATGAGAAAGCTTTCCATATTTCGTGAGCTTATACGCTTTCTATTTGTAGGATCACTCAGCGGGACCTACTGTCTAAAGACCATTCCGAACATCAAGTTTGAGAAGCTTGTCGATTTCTCGTCTACTTGAAGAGATCGTCAAATAATGATAGGTGGCTGTATGTGGGGTTGGACCCGGGATCATGTAAATGATAGCCGCGCGTACTAACTATCGCGCCACGGTCGGTCCATAACCTAATTAGCAAACGATAATTAAGTGACTGACAGCAACATTATGACAATCCGTCGGTTACTTTAGACGCCTATTCGGAACAAAGATACAAATATACAAACATTCAATTTATGTACATTTATATATATGTATAGGTATAGATTTACTGAATGTGCCGATGTATGATCTTTCATTTAAAATTAAACAGGACTGGATATCTTATATAAATACTACAGCGAAACTTTATATAAAAAATGGTTGACTGTTTTAAACTGCACCAGTTTAATTATTGACAGACAAACAATCGCTAAGAAATATTTGGTCAAAAAAATAAATAAATTTAAAAGAAATTATGGAGAAATTTCCGCCCTATTCAAAAAGAAATATTTTTATCCATTTATTTATTATTTTATTAATCAACAAAAAGCCTTCTTCCGAATCCATTGACAGTATGGAATAACAAGTAATATTATTTAGGTTAAAATTAAAATACGGAATCAGAAAAAAACTGTATTAATAAGCTCAGTCCCAGTGGACTTACTGAGAAATTTTACTTACTAGCCTTACTAATAAGGACAATGTCCCAACAAGAACGCAAGATTTAAATGACTGATGCAGCAATTGAATTGTTTCTCTGGCTGTATGACGTGTGGCGCCGTCTTGTTGAAATCACATGCCCTCCACATTCACTTCTTCAATTCTAGGCACGAAAAAACTGGTTATCATTTCACGATACCGAACACCATTGACTGCGCTTGACATGCCTCATTTTTATAAAAAAAGGTCCAATGATTCCTCCAGCCCAAAATACGCACCACACAGTGACACGTTGAGGATGCATTTGCTTCTCGTGAATCACTCGAGGATTTTCCTCACCCCAAATGCGACAATTCTGCCTATTGACGAATCCATCAAGATGGAAATGAGCCTCGTCACTGAAGATGATTTTATCGGCAAAATCAGCATTTTCATGTTGTCTCTCCAATACCCAATTAACGAACTCCTTTCGCTGTCCATGGTCAGCTGGCTTCAGTTCCTGAGTCAATTGAACTTTGTATGCATGAAGATGCAAATCTTTCGTCAAAATTCGCTGCATAGTTGATTTGGAGACACCAACTTGCTGAGCTCGGTGTCGAATTGAGGTGGATGGAGTTTGAGCGACATCATCACGTACAGCTGTGACATTTTCGGTCGATCGACCTGATCAAAGGCGCGTTGTTGTCTTTACATCACTAACAGACCCAGTTTTGGCAAATTTATCCATTAATCTCTTTACAGTTGACTCTTTTAGAACATTATTGTGACCCCAAATTGCTCTCAATTTGCGAACTGTAGCCGCAAAACTTTCACCATTTTGGTAAAACAATATCACAATGAATGAAATGAATGCGTTGTTCATTCGTGTAGCGCTCCATTTTTACTAACCTCGTACTTTCTACTAGCAAACAATAACAATTGTTCAAATGTCAAACAATGACACTTCGAATGGCGCCAAATTTAAATCTTGCGTTTTTGTTTGGACACCCTTTATAATGTACTGCTAAAATGTCCAGTAACTTCGATTTTCTATTAGTGTTCAAAAAGATAAAATTATCTAGGTATCCTGATTTTCATTTTCTCATAACACAAGAGTATCGGTACAAGAGAGCAAATACACAAAGTATGCAAAATACCATCGCTCAAATTGTCGCCCCGTCAGAATTTTTCAATTGACTTCGATTATCGTAAACATACCGTACAGTACAGTGAAAGCAACAAACGATATCTATCCAAATATGTGTCATATTATCTGCTCTTTCATGTGTAATGAAATTTCTAAAAAACTGTAAGTAGAAAGCTTTGTGAGTTTTTTTTAGAAATATTTGTAAATAAAAGAAATGATTTTTGACTTTTATTTCCTCAATTTTTAAAGATTACGATTTTTATTTTTAGTTTTTCAAAATAAAAATCACTTTTAATTATTATTTTCAAGCTTTATAATGAACTCAAGAACAAGAAGTTATTAGGCATTTGTGGGTGATATTAATGTTGAGTTTACTTAAAAATTTTCGATTTTCTTTCAAATTACCAAATTTTGAACAGTTTAATGCGTCACTTACTGTTCCGTGCAGCATTCATGGTAGACTGTTCAAGAGTATACAAAATAAGAAATTCGAATTATTGTAATGGAGGATGAGCAGCGTTTTACTGACTTTGGCAAATGCTATACACTGAAATCTGGACTGTCGTGAGTGGTTTTGAGGCCTAGTAATGTCTGGATTATAATGGTTTGTTATTGCTTCAATTTCACTCGAGAATATGCAAGAAGAACTCGGTAAAATTTTTGCTTGATGTGGACATAGTCGCCTGGGGGGTTACTCTGTATTGCGATGCGAAAGAAAAATAGTAGCTAATCGAACACTTGGTACTCTGTAATGCGTTTTCGTATTTTCCTTTCGCATCTTATTTTTTCCCTTTTCGCAAATCTGGCATCACCGCACTCTGTAATACGAAAGCGTATGTCAAAATCTTTGTTTGAACGCAAATATTTTGCGCTAACGAAATACCAAACGCAAAGAAGCCGAATCATGTAAGTAAACAAATAAATGTTTATATTTGTAACTAAATTATTATTTTTTAGGGAAAAGCCGAAAAAATTGCAAACTCAACAACGGCAATTTGAAATTTTGGTTGATTTTATGCAGCAACATAGCGATTTGGCCAAAGGACAGCTACATTGTGGAAATGCCAAACAACGCGCCAACAATTTATGGGTAAAACTAACGGACGATTTGAATTCAAATGGACCTCCTATGGATGTAGCTGGATGAAAAAAAGTAACGTATTATATTTGTGTATTTTGATATATATTTGTGATACATGTGTACATGGAATGTCACATGTCTGGAAGAACCCTTTTTTAACTTCGTTTTCCTCTTCCGCAGTTGGCTCAAATTGTATGTGCTTGGGACAGAGTATTCGCTCAATCGCCATGCAAACTTCATGTAAGCAACGCGACATAGATTGCTGCGATAGTCCTAAGAGATGGTCTTGCCCAATTTGGTGTTGATACCCACCTTGTCCAAGCAATTTCAAAGCAGCGGTCACTTTTATTGCTTTTGGAATTGCTGTAGATCTCTTTGGAACGATGAGGTCGTGTTGAATAGCGTTTAACACATACATAAACGCATCTTTATTAAGGCGAAAATTTTGTACAAAACTATAAAAATTAAATGTTTGAAAACGTTTTGCACATGATACCTATTCTTAGCTGTGGTTATTTAAGGAGAGTACATCTGTGATATCTCTCAGAATTCTCCTTGTAACACGTTCAACATGTTCATTTTCTTCTTCCAGCCATAATGCCACTGAATCCATCACTATTTATTTTATATTAATTTATTTTTAATAAAAAACACGACACGCACATTTATTAAAAATGTTTTTGTTTATAAGTTTTGACGTTTCATTTTGTGATTTTCGCTTTTTGTTTATTTTAAGATGCCAGTGTTGCCCCTTTTTCAAATTATTTTGCGAAGCGTTTGCGTAATCGATACAGAGTACCAAATTATGCACTTATCGCAATGCAGAGTAACCCCCCTGATTTATATTATATTACAGCATACGTATGCACAAATAATTCCAGTTTTTCTTCCACAATTTTTTTGAAGTAGTGAATATCTTTGCTTCAACAAGACAAATTTTTGGTGTATTCTGTTCACAATCGATTTTTAGTCAATATTTTGTCCAAAATTCTTAATTTGTTTAAATTTTCATGCTGCTAGTTGGCCAAATGAACAACCAACCCATTTTTCACATTGGTTTATTCGGCAGTCACTTGAAAACGCGAACTTTTCTGTAGTATTGTAGGGCTTTGCTTCTTGTTGTCAAAAGCAGCATGTTATTTAGCTAAAATTTTTTTTTTTATTATCAACGTTTTTTAGTACTATCAACGAATCGGCGTTGAATGTTTATATAGGGCTATCCATTTAGTGGTTTCAAAACGGCCGGTCTGGCAAGGCTGTCAACTGTTAAATATCTGTCATCGGAAGTGTTATTTATTTGGGGAAAGGTTTGTCATTTACAAATATGGATCGTTTAACAACCGAAGAATGCGCAAAAATAGTTAAAACTTACCACAAAAGGTCTGATTCGAACGTGGGCTTTCAGTCGAAAAAATTGTCTTTTTAGCGATGAAGCTCATTTCTCACTAAGTGGTTACGTCAACAAGCAAAATTGTCGTATATGGGGCTCGGAGAGCCCAAAAGTGATTGTGAAAAAACCATTGCATCCGGAATAAGTAACTGTCTGGTATGCATTATGGTCTGGGCCGTATTTTTTCGAAAATGTCGCTGGAGGAACGTCAAAAGGATCCACTGCTACAACCAATCCAGAGGCAGTCATTTAAATAACATTGTATTTCGTACATAATGGTAAAGTTCAAGCAATGTAATGGAATAAAAGTTTCATTGAAATTATAGCTTTATGTGTGTTTTATTTAACCTAACTTCTGAAACCGAAAACTGGATAACCCTATACTATAAATGAAACATCTTTTATTGTCTAATTTGAGCCTCATCCTAAAGTATGGTTAGATAATATTCATACTTTCACTTAAATTGTCTCCCTTTGTTTCCGATTATTTTCGGAATAAAAATAAAGAAAAATCTTTGTCAATGCTGCCAAATGTTAACGACAAAGAACGGAGATATGCTGTAACCTTTCTTTTAATTTTTTTTGTATATTTCAGGGTTTTTTTTTTTAATTTAGAAAAATAAATCGAAAATTTTACGAATTCCGACTCCAGTTCTCTACATCCCCCTTTACTAAGCTGACTTCATGGGGGAGTGTACATAAATTGGAAATAATGCAATAGATAACGGCGAAACAAAAACTTGAAATATCTCATATTTGTTTATTCAGACTCTGGAAAGTAGTCAAGATGCCATTATCGTTATCAAAACCCGGGAACATATGGCAAAAATTATATTTTAAGGTTAATGTAGATGAATGTTATATGAGATGTAGCAAATTTGCCCAATTTCATAACTTATTTCATATTCCACTGAAGATTACAACTGACCAAATGTTAGCCAATGGATTCCAAAGTGTCAAAACAACCGAGATTATCCCTTTCAATTATTGTTTTAAACTAGAGTGTATAAAAAATTTCAAGAGCATTTCAAGAGCACTGATCAAAACAATATTTTCGGGGTTGACAATCATTTGCGTAAGAGATACTGGAATAGGTAAGGTTAAATTACCACAATACAATTTATATTAAGAGCTACAAAATGTTAGGACTTTGTTCTGGAATACAGTACACCGACTCTTGTCAAATGTGTAATATCTTACGCCCCAAAAGGGGCATGCCGATTTTTGTATATTTTCAATCCTAAATCGTGTCTTCAGAAAACATTATGACGGCAAATTTTTATTAAGATTCTATAGATTTACTCCAGTTTTGTGTGAGCCATATGCCCAAATTTTAATTAAGATCGTATAGATTTACTCCACTTTTGTGTCAACCAGATGTCCAGGCAAGTATCGCTCAATCGTCTGAGAAAGTCCTGAAATTAATTTAGTCTTTTTGGTACGAAAAGGTATGGCAATTCGAATATGCATATGGTTGAGAGCATACAAATGACCATCGATTTTAACTATTATCCGCCTGGAAGATAGAAATTAATGTAACAATTTCAGAGATCATTCAAACGCCAAACTTGATTCAAAAGAAATGTTGATAAAACCAGACAAAATCAAGCTATATATCCGTAATGTCAAATTTTTTCGTAGAGTGTAATCCAATTCATGACATTTGTCATGTATCCCATATTTTTGCAGAGAATTTCTAAGTGACTCTTAAGTAAGAAATTAGTTGGAAAACGTAGAACTAATTCGGCGATATAGCCCAAATCAGAATAATTGCAAAAATCAAACTCATCCAGAACGGTTTCAAATCAATCAGGAATAATTGAAAATATTGAAGATATTCAACAATTCACATCCAAAGATAATCAGCGTACACATTGTCATAAATTTGCAAAAATTAAATTTATAGAGGATTTGTTGTGCCACCGACAGAGAAAAATCGCTTCAATCACAAAATTATTAGAAATGCTTTTCGTGATTTAGGAGAGCGATCTTTTTCATAAAGTTCGTGTGCAAATAATAATATTGGTAAAAGAACTCTTAATTTGGACCAAAAAAAACCCTCAACGTTTGATGATTTTGCGCAAACGTGGTATTTTATTAATAATTCTAATAGTTCAGCTTTTAAAACAGAATATTTGTATGCGTATAAAATTGAAAATGGCAAGCAAAAATAATAACTCCCTTTTCCTTGTACTTCGAATTTACAAAAAAATGAAAAAAAAGAAATGTTTTCTTGTGTCTAAAACGCATTTTGGGCCGCAAATTTTTTCAAGAAAATTTATATCGACATTCGATTTCGCTCATTTTAAAATAGAGGCCAAAAAAAAAGAGGCAGTTAGCTCAGAACAAGCGGGTTTGGTTTAAAAACGACAGAATATGAATTAAAATACAGGTAAAGCACAACAAATGAGTGCTCCTTTTAGTTTTTGCAAATAATTGTTTGTCTATATTGTGTATAAAGACTGTTAGACAACATCACAATAAATAATAATATAAGGACAAAAATAGTAATACAAAAGTACGTTTGCTAAAGAAAGAACCGGCAACTAATTCTAATTGAATTCCACAACAGCTTTGGGCGCCTACATCGTTGGATTGGCGGGCTCATGGAGTTTTAGTCGCTATGAATCACTTCGACGGGAAGCGTCGCGCATTTTGCGTGCGCGCATTTTACGAGAACTCTCGATCATATATTGCTACTAGGCGACTATATTGTGCTGAATATGGACTACGGTGAATTAGTGAAGCTCCGAGTGCTAATTTAATTAAAATATGGGTAAAGGGTTTTGAAGATACCGCTTCAACATTTAAACCACAAGCAAATGGTCGCCCAAGAACATCTAGGACCGAAGACAATGTTGAGAGAGTTATGGGGTCAGTACGAGGAAATCCACAAATGTCGACTCGCAAGAGATCGTCTGTCTTAAAATTATCGCGACGAAGTTTGCAACGAATTTTAACATTGGATCTTAAACCGCATCCATATAAGCAGCAATTAACACAAGAATTGAAAGAGTCTGACTTCATAGCAAGGCTCGCATTTGCTAATGAAATGCTTAATCGATTTTCAAATTTTGACAATATCCTTTTCTCTGACGAGGCTTATTTCCTTATGAATGAGTTCGTAAACCGTCAAAATTGTCGTTACTGGATCAGTGAAAATCCCAAAATCAAACACCAAAAACCATTGCATAGTCCTAAAGTGACAGTATGGGCAGCAATCTCTGGCAGAGGAATAATTGGTCTTTTTTTCTTCGAAAATGCGCGGTGCCAAAACGTCACGGTTAATACGAAACGCTATGTTGAGATGTTGGACGGATTTTTGGCTCCAGAAATTGAAAGTTCAAGAATAGTGAATTCCAGAACTTGGTTCCAACAAGATGGCGGTGATGAAGCAGATGTTCCCTGGCAGACTGATTTCGAAAAGAGGTGATATCCCATGGCCCCCACGTAGTCCAGACTTGACGCCTGTTGACTTTTTTTTGCGGGGATACCTCAAACACAAAGTCTACAGTAATAATCCAAGAAACATTGTTCAGCTCAAGAAGAATATCCGTGGTGAAATGGCAGCCATTACACCAGTATTACTGAAGAAAGTTTTCAATAATTTTCGTTTGCGGTTAGAGGAGTGCCGTCGTAGAGAGGGTCACCATTTAGATGATGTTATTTTTAAAAAATTAATTCCATTTATTACTCTACAATGCCTTAGATTTATTTTAACCATACATTTTGTATTTATTTTTTAATCTATTTTTTAAATATGCATGTTCTATTGCGCCACCCTGTATTTTAAGAAAACTTTGTGTTTCTTTCTATGAGAGGTATGAGGATTTATTTAAAGGTAGGTGATTATTCTTTCTTTGCAAAAATAATTCAAACTAAAACTCGAAGGAATTACAATTGTCAATAGTCATGCTCTACTAGAAATAAAGGCTGCAGAGACCCAATTAGTTGTTATTTGGCGATAATTGTTGTTATTTGATAATAATAATTATCAAAATATAAGCCATTCAAAATAAGAAATCGTAAACTGACCCAAAATAAGATGTTATACCTAATATATATGTGGTTTGATAAGTGTTTCGATAGGCTGCCCATACCAAAGAATGACTTCAACGGGACATTTCGCGTATAGGACAAATTGCAAGCTTTTTAAGTTTAATTTTTGGATGTGAACTGAATTTATTATCAATTTTAAAATGATAATTTTCTAACATTTCTTCAAAAGTCCTTTTGACTTATTTGAATCAATGAATGGTTTGAAATTTTGTCTCTGCGTGGTGCGGCTCATGCCGGTTTTTCACAATCTATTTTCGGTTGGTCTGAAACCCACCAGCTTTACACCTATTTTCGGGTTTCAATTTCATAAAACGGCAAAGAAAAATGGTACGATTTTTTTACAGTTTTCATCACAAGTTAAAAGCGGCAGAGTGGTATCTTTAGTAACTACTTTTTTGTAAACCTTAATCGTACCTTAACTAGGTAAAAAGTATTAAAGTACAAGTATCTCACTATTTCCTGCTAGATGACCTTGGTGTCATTACTAGCCTACCATCATAATTTTAATAATCTCATATTGTACTGCGAATCTGAAAAGTTATGACGTTTTTGATGTTCCATATATCCACTAATAGGTGGAAGATATGCAAACTAGTATTTAATCGATCCCGATCGAATCCCGGGTTCATAAAACCGGAATACATATTTCGACAAAAAAAGACAATTCACCCGGTTATTTGGTCTGGATTTTGTGCACTATAGACGTATCGTCTCAGTAAAAAATGTTGCCATTTCTCCAACTTGGTCTTACCAAAGCGTGCCATCTGATTTTTGTACAAATTGGGCGATAAGTTCGCTTCAACCTTGCTGTCGTTGCGTTTACAATAAGCGGCACATTGGTGCCCTGTCCAAATCGCATTGTTGTTAGGAATGCTTAGAAATTAGGCGGTAGAGGTGTAAATTATAGATAAGGAAACATAACTAAACCGCCTCACAAAAAAAGAACCACTACGTCGGAGGAAAAATCAATCACAAATCGGGTGTATCAATTCATACGTTCCATTTCATTCTGTTCGCTACGACACATAACCTCAATGCCACTTTGTTCCGATGGCCTACTAAACACAAACAGATGACCAACGCATGCCGGCACTTTGTTGTTGTTGCTTTCATTCTGACGTCTGTTGTTTTTTACTTTTCGCAACAAATTACGAAACACAAACACACAGAGCACAGATATCACGAAAGAAGATGGAATGCCAACTTGGAAATATGCACTTTGCGTAGAAAATTTCCCATTTATTTCCTTCTTTCAATGACACTCCTGCTGGAGAGATTATCAAGATTACAAAGGAGGATGAGCGTAAAAGGGGCAATGGCAGGGAAGAAGTCATCAACCTGTTTAGGGAGCAGTTGTGCCAACCAATATTCATTTTTGTCAATGATGAAAAGGTACTCTCACAACTACAATGGAAGCACAACTGTAAGGTATTAAAAAATCAATTAGACCCTCGAATGGTCCACAAATGTCAACCACGCTTACAGCAGAAGCAAGGGAGTGCATAACTCTGCATTTCGTGTCCAGAATCCTTCCACTTTAAACTTGTCGCCCCATCCAACGCAAACTAAACAAGAAATTGGAGAACCAAAACTGAGTTGCAAGATGAGTCGTAATTTTTCACACTTCTGTCCATACGTTCTTTACTTTTACACTCGCTCTGACAAACTTGGACTTACTCAGACTTCTCGAGTTTTTCGTAGTATTTCCTTGCACGTTCGCTGGCCGGGAGCTTATCACGATACAAATTTCACAAAAATCCGTATGTAATCGCGAATTTGGATTGCACTTACGGTTTTTTCGCTGGACTTTTATGCACAGTGAAAAAACGACAAATTAACTTTTCTAGCAAATGCCGCACGAAAGAACTACAAAATTGTTTTACTCCAACCTTGTTTGTGTTCCGATTCGTATTGTCCCCGCCCGAATGACGTTTCCACGGAATCTAGACCAAGAGAACAGTCAAAAGAGAATATCTCAACAGCATTGCCAGAAGCAATGAATGACTGTAACAGCAAGATTGGCTACATATTGTCATTGGCAAGTGAGCCAAAAGGGATGAAAAGGGTCAGTTGGGTTTCCAGTACATGTTCAAATACATTTGTCAAACTACTAGAAAATCAAGAATACACTTTTTTAAACAAACTTGACAAAATATATTCCATTGGCTTTGAAATTAAAATGTTTATTTCAATATTATGCAACAGGGATTTTTGTTGCAAAGATTTTTTTACAACTATTTGATTACACGTTTTGCACTTACAAAATTGGTTTTAAATGAATTGTCCTGATGTCTTCATGAAATCTGTTTTTCATGTATATAAACAATTGCAATAGACATAAAGTAGTATTTGAGTTGCTTTCTAGCATACATAAGTTGATTACATTGTAGGTATAGCAGAATTTACACACTTTGGATCTTGTTTACAATACTTTAAAATATTTTTGATAGGATTGTAGCCAAATGTTGCCAAATGTAGCCAAAATAAACCAAAAATATTTCTATTAAAGGTTCCATAAGATTGTCATTCGTATTGAGTTCATCACAATTGTTTAATTCTATTATTATTAACATTTTTGCTTTATTAAACTGTCCCAACACATACAGCTGTATACATACTTAACTTATTATTTTGGGGGTGAAGTTTTTTCAAGAATATGAGTAAACATATAATGACCCAGTTTTAACCTATTTAATTTTGTATTACTTTTGTTCAGATTGTATTGTATTCATATGAAATTGATATAATTTTGAATTTGCAATAACTTCGAGAGGTTATTATAATTTCACATTTCAAAACACAGAATGATTGTGTGTCTATTTATTGATACAATGTAGTTGGTATATTGAAACTTTGTGTGAGAGATTTCGTTGTTAATGTGTTCTTTTGCAAGTATATCTACTTTTTCATTTCCCCATACATTTAAATGCTATATTGTGACTAGATATACTATAAAATAAATATCGCAAAGAACATTTAAGCAGTAAAGTCGCAATTATAGAGTATTATTTGTTATTATTATTATTATGTGATGTTGAACTAATATTTTCCAAACAAATGGCTTTTGTTTATAACCGCGATAAATAAAAGTCTAGGAGATTTTTATATTTCATTACAAAAAGTAAAAGTCGAGGACCGATTTTTATTTTTGATTTGAATTTTAAAAACTCGTTGATTGGCTTTTATTTTCTATTTGTACTTCAAAAGTCTTCGATAAGCGTTATTGTAAATCAAATATAATTGTTATTTCTGAGCGATATAATAATAAAAAATATCAAAAATAATTGTTATTATCAATGAATTTTGGCTGAAATTTCATTGCGATTTATGAAGCAATATAGCAGGCAAAAACATAGGTTGTTGTAAATAACCTACTGGATATTACAGAGGAAAAGCAGAATGTTTGAAAAATCGATAGAATTTGGAGGAACCGGAAGAGCTGGATCTAAATAATCAATTTTCATTGTTACAGGTTATTGCCACATTAAGCAATATATATCTTAATTCTTTCGGGTGAAAGTATACCTATTCCAGAAATATTTACTGCAGAAATAGATTTTGTTTTAAAAAACGTAATTTAATATGGTAACGTCTTCTTGCATACAATAGGACTGGATTTTTCTGTCTCGTTTTCTCTACCTGCATATTTTTCAACTACAAGTCGTGTAGTTACCACACTTTCTTTTGAAAGGTAGTTTCTTAAGTTGGAATAACAGTTAACCAGCTATGAAGCCAGCCCAACATACATGGGTATATTGCACTATATTTTTAGTGCACTAACGATTTCACTATCAATAAACAAGTAGTGGTAGTGCAATTTAAATTTCACTACCACTAAATGGTTAGTGGTAGTGCAAAATCAAATTGCACTACCACTAAACATTTAGTGGTATTTAAAAAAAAAAATTGCACTACCACTAAATTTTAGTGTTATTTAAAAAAAAATTGCACTACCAATAAATTTTAGTGGCATTTAAAAAAAATTGCACTATTTAGTGGCATTGGAAAATAATCAAAGTGTAGCAATTTTATTTAATAATGAAGCGTTTTAATATAGAAAACTAAACTTCTTCAGGCTTTCATTGATTATTTTCCAATGCCACTAAATAGTGCAATTTTTTTTTAAATGCCACTAAATTTAGTGGTAGTGCAATTTTTTTTTAAATACCACCAAAATTTAGTGGTAGTGCAATTTTTTTTTTAAATACCACTAAATGTTTAGTGGTAGTGCAATTTGATTTTGCACTACCACTAACCATTTAGTGGTAGTGAAATTTTAATAGCACTACCACTAATTTGTTAATTTTTAGTGCACTAAGAATCTAGTGCAATATGTCCATCACAGCAGCCCAAGAATGATATAAAGAGATTACGCATTGCGCAGGTCCGTTATTCTTGAGAAATGCAAACAAAGAAGGGAATGACGTCACTCGGCTAGACAGAACGTTAAACAACAGTGAATTTAAGTGAAAAGTGATAATAATTTGAATTAATTGAATTAATTAGGTCCCGTATGTATTTTACAATACGTAAATTAAATGAAAATATTAAAAACACGGCCTACCAAAAACGACGAAAAATAAACAAAATTATAAAATGAATAAAAAGCTTCTTCGTGTCTTTTACACAAAGCATATTGTTTAAATAATTTAGATTTATTTCAGAAAAATGTATATCAGCATAATTTGTCTCTATAATCTTACATTCATATACGTACATATTCTAAACCAAAAGCACACAAAGCCGAGTGACGTCATCTGCGCAGAACTAAATATTTTTGTTTCTCATTTGCGTTATCTTATATTCTTATACCATGAAGCCAGCCTGTATAACATATTACATATTTACATATTACATATTTTAACATACTTGCACTTGCACTATTACGTATGGGTTCTCGAATTAAAAATAAAATGCTTATATTTGTAATATATCATTTTAATATCACATGTGTTATGCATATATAGGTATTTTTAATTTGTTAAAAATTCAATATTTAAACAAGTTTTTTTTATAAAAACATCGAATGCTTCGTTTTAAAAAATTTTAAGAGTTGACTTTTGTTTGACTCCCTTTATATTTCAGAAGTCGAATAATCAACTTTTCATATATATGAAAAAGGCGAAAAATTAGCTCATCATATGCTTGAAAAAACCGAAAAATTGACTTTTCGTATATTTCAAGTTTTAAATAAAGGGTGTCCCAACAACAACGTAAGATTTAAATTTGGCGCCATTCGAAGTGTCATTGTTTGACATTTGAACAATTGTTATTGTTTGCTAGTAGAAAGTACGAGGTTAGTAAAAATGGAGCGCTACACGAATGAACAACGCATTCATTTCACTCATTGTGATATTGTTTTACCAAAATGGTGAAAGTTTTGCGGCGATAGTTCGTAAATTGAGAGCAATTTGGGGTCACAATAATGTTCTAAAAGAGTCAACTGTAAAGAGATTAATGGATAAATTTGCCAAAACTGGGTCTGTTAGTGATGTAAAGACAACAACGCGCCTTTGATCAGGTCGATCGACCGAAAATGTCACAGCTGTACGTGATGATGTCGCTCAAACTCCATCCACCTCAATTCGACACCGAGCTCAGCAAGTTGGTGTCTCCAAATCCACTATGCAGCGAATTTTGACGAAAGATTTGCATCTTCATGCATACAAAGTTCAATTGACTCAGGAACTGAAGCCAGCTGACCATGGACAGCGAAGGGAGTTCGTTAATTGGGTATTGGAGAGACAACATGAAAATGCTGATTTTGCCGATAAAATCATCTTCAGTGACGAGGCTCATTTCCATCTTGATGGATTCGTCAATAGGCAGAATTGTCGTATTTGGGGTGAGGAAAATCCTCGAGTGATTCACGAGAAGCAAATGCATCCTCAACGTGTCACTGTGTGGTGTGTATTTTGGGCTGGAGGAATCATTGGACCTTTTTTTTATGAAAATGAGGCATGTCAAGCGCAGTCAATGGTGTTCGGTATCGTGAAATGATAACTAGTTTTTTCCTGCCTAGAATTGAAGAAATGAATGTGGAGGGCATGTGGTTTCAACAAGACGACGCCACATGTCATACATCCAGAGAAACAATTCAATTGCTGCATCAGTCATTTAAATCTTGCGTTCTTGTCGGGAACCCTTTATGTCAATAAAAAGTCCATACAAAGATCTTTCACGTAAAACATATTTTTTCTTATTTTTTTGAAGCACACAAACAACTTTCTCGATAATCTGTGTGATGTTTTCCAGCCGGAAAATAATTAGTGTATACGTTCTGTTCTTTGTTGTGATGAAAAGAAATATTTAAACAGAATTTCTTACATGAAAATTTTAGTACCAGGCTGAATTCTAAAAGTCAAAAAAGTGACAGCTACACATTTCTGCTAAAATTGATGGCTCTTTCGCGGCTTGAAAATCTTATGGTCAGTTTACCGCCTACGATTCTATTAGCTAGACATAACTGAACTTTCAAAGCAGCCATCCACCAACATTACCAATTAAGAAGTTTTACGATTTTTGATATATTTTTTTGTCCGATGCCGTTTTTTTTAAATACATGTTAAATGCCAATCGCACATTTGTAATATTTGGCATAACATTTAAATATTTTAATGTTTTTGCACTTGCACATAAATACGCATGAGTTCTCGAGTTTATTTAAACCATAGATGACACTCTTCCATATAAAAAATGCGGATCATGACACACTTCTATATAAATGGCAAAAAATACCAAATATTTGTTCAAATACTGAAAACTACTTGTCTTTGTTTAAAGCCGTACCAAATTTTATTCAAAATCAACTGTATTGAAAAAAAAAAAACTAGTCAAAAGTTGCGTTTTTGCAGTCTATTGAATTTAGTGGGTCATAAGTTATTAATATCCTTTCTTGGAAGGATAAATATTTTTTTTGTACAGTTATCAAACTGACTTGTTTGTAAATTTGGCACAACTTTTATTTTGAATTTTCAAAAAGCGGAAAATTAAAATTTTAAGCTAGTTCCAATTTTTTGGAAAAGTTTAACATGAGTTATATTTTGCTTAAATCTATTTCCCAGCAAAAGCCTCTAACCACAACACATACCTTTCCAAAAAAAAACAAAAATATCATATAGCTAAATATAGAGTGGCGCATAAGGAACGTTAAGATTTGATCGGTGAATACATGTTTTGTTTGTCTTTTTTCGAATTAATTAATTAATTTTTTACAGAATTAACTAAATAATACTTGGGAAATTTATGATGGAAAGGCTCAGCACAGAACAAAGAACCAAAGTTGTTCAATTTTACTTTCAAAGTCAGCATTCGATTATTCAGATCATATCGAAATTTCTTTCATGTTCGAATGCTCCTAGCGCTCCAACAATTTACCGATTGGTTCAGCGTTTTGGGCAACAAGTGACTGTCTGTGATCTTCCGCGTGAACGAAGACCTCTTGCAGTTCGAAATGAAGTGGCCATTGCTCGAGTGCAAGCAAGTATTGAGGAAAACCCCGAGACTTTCACCAGGCGATGTTCTCAGCAGTTTGAGATGTCTTGGCGGTCTTTGCAAAGAATTTTACATATGTTACATCTTTTCCCATATAAGATGTAATTGGTTCATGAGTTAAAACCAAATGATGCACAAGAACCCATTCAATATAGTCGCCGTTAACGTTACTTATGCGCCACCCTATATTGTGAAGGTAGCTTGTCAGTGAAAAAACAAGAATCAAATAAATCTTCAAACAAACCAAAAGGAATCTTAGTGCTCATGAAGAGTATGATATTGAATTACCTTTCGTTTATAACTTGTGGGACTAACTGAGAAATTTTTTAACTCAGCAGGCAGAGTATTCCACAATCGAGGTACGCGTACAACAAATGATGTTTCCATAAGACAGGAAAGAATCGGTACAAATATGTGTGCAAAAAAAAATTAAAATAATCTTACGATATAATTTGGTTCACCAAATTTAATAATACAGAAGAATGTGTACAAGCATCTTAGTTGGAAATAATTTTCAAAAGTGCAGCCTAAGAAATGTATTTCATACTGTGAATAATTATGCCTATTTTGCTATTTCGAAGACAATATTTTTCGACGTTAACAAATTTACTAAAATATAAGGTGATTTTTTAAGATTTAAGTTTTTCAGATTGGCAGCACTGGTTGGTAATGGTTATCTGTCAAAGTGAAAAGTGTACAGTATACTCTGCCATTTCTTCATGGAAAGACTAACAAATGAGCAACGATTGCAAATCGTTGAAATTTATTATCAAAATTCGTGCTCTGTGACAAAAGTACATCGTTTGATACGACCATTTTATGGTCGTCGTAATCGACCTGCTGAATCAACAATTCATGCTGTTTTCTCCAAATTTCGCAACAAATTTACTTTGTTGGACATAAAAACATCGACTCGCATGCGTAGAGTGCGTACCGAAGAAAATATTGTAGCCGTAGCGACCAGTATTAATGACGATCGTGAAATGTCAATTCGTCATCGTTGTTAGCGATTGGGCATGTGTTACTCAACCACAAGGAATTTTTTTTTACCCCAATTGTCTGAGTTGAACTTGGTTGACATGTGGTTTCATCAGAACGGTGCAACATACCACACTGCCCATGAAACAATGGATATGTTGAGGGATGAATTTGGTGAGCAGCTTATCTCTCGATTTGGCCAACTCACAGGCCCCCAAGATCTTGCGATTTAACGCCTCTTGAATATTTCTTGTGGGGTTAAGTCAAGTCGTTAGTCTATGTGGACAAGCTGAACACTATGGAAGCCTTACAGGATAACATAACAAGCATTATTCGTGGAATACAGGCCGAAATGCTTGGACCTTCCGAGTGGGCATTTTGAGACGGAGCTGCTGACAACATTTACATGAAATTATCTTTAAAAATTAAATGGCAAACACCAATTTATTTATTCCTATAAAAAATTTTAATATATGATGCAAATTTGGGTGTTTTATTCCATTTAAAAAACAAACTACGATTAAAAAATCACCCCATATATTTGTTTTCAATTACCTATTATTTGCAAGAAACGCCCTACACTAAGATCTTGCACGTGAAACATATTGTTACGATATTGCTGATGCGAAACTACTTCGACGAAGTTTTAGAATCTCAAAAAATTATCCATGTCAAGAGTGATGTTCTACGAGTAGAAAATAATTAATATCTATACTCTATTGTTCGTTTTCACGAAAATCAACGTTCACCGCGAACTTTGTGTTTTTCAATTCAGATAGAGAACATATTTATATTACAATTTCATGACAATTTTAAAACAACAACAAAGTTTGCTTAAAATTTAGTTACTGAGAACGGCTAACAATCTGCAAGTGGTTATAATAGTTGAGCGTAACATATTTATGCCAAAATAAAGTGCCGTGATTAAAAGAATGTGTTAGAAAATATTATCATGGCAACACTAAGTAAATCAACCTATCCGGTAACGAATTTACCTCGGCTTTGAGATCTGTCTCGTGCTTGCCGCGCAAATGAAACTGAACAAAGTCGTTGTGCGATTATCTTTTCTGCAGTTTGAATTTTTGTCCGTTGATCCGTCCTGGTAGTGACCGGCTAATGCATTATTTGGCAGCTTTACGGAGCGGCATCAGCGTGGATGTAAGTAATTTGTGTACAATCTCTTCTTTCAGTTTTGAAATATAATCTGCATCGTTCTCCGCAGGCCGTGTCACGCGAATTTGCCCAAGGATTTACCTCGGCATGCAGAATTAACGGGGTAATTTTCTGGGAGTTCGCTTGTGATTTTGTCAACGATACTCTGCTGGCCATTGGCTTACAATGTCATATCACCCCCGAACAGCTGGCAGCTGCTGGTTTCCAGTACGTCTGGCCTAAACAGCAAATGCAGGTTTATTTTTTTCAATGCGGTGAACTGGAATTTCAACGGGTGGAACAATTCCTATTGGCCATGATTCGAGCGGTGACGGCTGTAGACCCTGAGTACTATGAAGAACACCTCGCCGTCAGTGAGGACGAGGATAGATCTACGGAGACTCCCGCAGAGTATATGAAGCACTTGATGGTGATCTGGTACAAAGTGTACCTGCACTTGCTGGCAGCGAATGAAAGCGGACTACACAATATGTTCATAGAGCCGTTGGCAAGAATAAGTATTTAGCAAACAGATCAAGCCAGGGAGCAACTTGGAAGTTCATGGAATTTTCTTTTTCAGACTGCCAATTATTTGTGGGTATGCACGAAATAAGAATGGCTTATGGGCGATATTTCTCTTCGTTGGGTAGAATTTGTGATCGTTTGTTCGAAAATGCTGTCATGGGATTAAGGTGAGTTTAAAGGTAAAGGGTTGCTTCCACTGGGGCCGGGTCCCACAAGATAGCTCCACAATGTGTGGCAGGTTCTTATGGCAACCATGTGTTACAGATGAATTTGGGCGTTTATAACTTCGTAAACCAATTTTGTAGAAACTCCCGACGCCCAAAGAATTTGCAACTCCGAATTCGTAATGTGACGAATTGCTAACAAGTTAATTATAACAATTATTATCAGCTGTATTTCTTATGCTTTTGTGTATATTTTAGTTACCCTCTAGCTCATGAGGTAGTGTATCAAACTTTGATTAAAGTTATATCCCATGATTTTTATATATTTCCTGAAGGTTTAGGATTGTTCTTGTACGAAACTTTCTCGGTTATGGTAAGTATTAAATATATATATTTACAATTTTATAATATCTACAGACAGAATTTCGTTAAATCGACGTCTCAAAAAAAAAAAAAAAAAAAAAAAAAAAAAAAATTCTATAGTGCCAACACTACTTATACGTATCGAAAATACATTTAAATCAAACCTTGAACAATGCAATTTAATAAAAGGTATGTCCGATTTTAGTACGGCAAAGCGGCATATACGAAGCTTTTCCAAACGCTGCACATTATGCTCGAAAGTAATCACGACAGTCGTTTGCACAGCCTAACAGATGTCCTCATAACCCCTCAAATGTTGCAAATATATTTCGACATGCTGGTTGCCATAAAAGGGACATACGACAACTGTAATCAGCGGAGGGTGTTAAATTTTCTAAATATTTTACACAGGTGAATATGATTTATTTTGTGGAAGTGCATCCAATACTAAGTGTATTTTTGCATCTTTTTGTTTCAGTAAACTCTTGTCTTTGGACTGCTTCTCTCGTGAATTTATGGAATCAATTTTGAATTTAGCTATTGGCACCCCCCACCAGACGTCTGGTCAGGCTTGTAAATTATATGTAGACATGATGAGACGGAAGCAGAGTGATGAAATAATCCTAATTCATAGCTTACAATTTTATGCGTCTCGCATGGTACTACGTTCTAGTTTTCTAAATCTGGTTGATGTTTATGCGTCTTTTTTCCTCTTTTAGGGTTCCACATCTCATCTATCCCATTATATATCTGATTTCTATAATAACTTTGAATTATACCGTGACATTTATAATTTCTTTCATATTATCTCGTCACCCGATTCGTCGGAAAGTCTGCGGCTCTTAAGCGCACATTCGATTATAGAAATTTGTAAGATCAAACTGAAAGGTATGTATAATACATAAACACCTGCGAAGAGTAGCAGAATCGCTAAATTTTTATAAACCTTTGGTAGGTGGCACTTTTTGTTCTGTCTTCCACGAAAATTGCACTTTCGTATTAGTTTCTGGAAACTGTATTACGGATATTTCACGTAAATTTCTGAAATTACTGTTACTCAGTAAGAGTGCAAAATGTCCAAAAATCTGCAGATTTTGTTTTATCTTTTTTATTTTTGTTGACACTATTTAGAATATTGAAATTATATATTTAAACGTTGTATAAAATAGAAAAAATGGTCTGATCTACTTATCCCGTTATTTTGTTTAGCCTCTGTTTTGACTAATTTTTTTAGGACAAATGGTAGTAAATCCGTAAAACAGCCCTTTTTTCTTTCCTTGTTATTTCTGATCCAGAAAACACTGCACTTTTAGCAGGCTACGGCATTGGTTTGTGTTTAAAAATTTTTATTCAGAATATAAACCACTTAAATCACTTATATTTATATACATACATATATAGGTACATAATACATATATGTACGTATATAAAATTAAATATAAAGGGTGGCGAATAAGCAACGTTAAGATTTCATCAGTGAATACATTTTTCGTTGAGGTCTTTTTCGTCTCTTTAGAATTAACTAAACAGCACTTGGGAAATTTATGATGGAAAGGCTCAGCACAAAACAAAGAACCAAAGTTGTTCAATTTTACTTTGAAAGTCAGCATTCGATTATTCAGATCATATCGAAATTTCTTTCATGTTCGAATGCTTCTAGCGCTCCAACAATTTACTGGTTGGTTCCGCGTTTTGGGCAGCAAGTGGCTGTCTGTGATCTTTCGCGTGCTGGAAGACCTCGTGCATTTCGAAATGAAGTGGCCAATGCTTGAGTGCAAGGAAGTATTGAGGAACACCCCGAAACTTCCACCAGGCGACGTTCTCAGCAGTTAGAGATGTCTAGGCGGTCTTTGCAAAGAATTTTACATGTGTTACATCTTTTCCCATGTAAGATGCAATTGGTTCACGAGTTAAAACCAAATGATGCACAAGAACCCATTCAATATAGCCAACGTTAACGTTATTTATGCGCCACCCTTTATATTTATAATATATATACTTAGATTAAATGCCATCTTTTTGAAATGGATCTGTGCTCAGTATATTATAATTACCGATATCGTGAATTTACTTTTACATGCGGTATTGTAATTTGTGTCAACCGCTACACTTTGCTAATACGCTAATGGAAAGATACCGAACCGTTTCTAAGAATTGAAAAGTATTATATAAACTAAATAAAAATGTAAATGTTTATATTTAGATTCCGAAAAATCGGCGCTTGATGATATAGAGTCGTTATTGCTTGTGCTACCAGAGCATGTGCTCGGCACTTTGTCATGTCAAATTACTATTGGAATTTTACTTCAGCTTTTTGATCTTGTACCACTCGAGAGGCTACAGAGGCAGGTATGATTTCCATTTATTATTTTAACTACGACAACTAATTTTAGCTCTTTTTCATCGCCTAGACAATTGACAATTTCATATATTACGCTGTGGGCGTATTTAAAACGCTGAATAACAATTTTGACTATCCAGTGCTTATGAACATCTTCATTATTTTTCATAAATGTTTGAAAACGGTTAATGATTGGCAACATTTGGAGTTAGTGGCCTATCATTTGATGGATGAATATAAAAAAGTGATAGCAGAGTTACAGGAAAATCGGGTACGGATATTAAGCCATTAATCCACTTTATCCAATATGAAACTAGTTTTATGCAATAATTTCTAAACATTTTCAGAAATTATCAGCATCTTTTAATCAACATTTTTGTGACATCGTGAAACGTGTCAATATTATTATAAAAACACGCTACGAAATATTTGATTATTTGCCGGAAATTATAAACACTTTGGAGAGATATGTTCTTACGTCCTATAATATTATTTTCATCGGCGACAGCAAACTGAATCAGCAGTCAACATTTATTGGTAATGCTCTTAAATATGAATGTTCATGCAATGAAATTCTATAATCTAACCTTGCAGATTTATATGCTTTGGAAATTGTCGTGTCCAGCATTATTAAATTATCAAAAGAGGAGACTGAAGAAACTATTTACAGTTCAAACATTTTGGAAAAGGCACGAGTTTTATCAGGACATCTAATGGGATTTTTACGAAATTTTGAAGAGTATTTCAAACTGCCCCCATTTCGTAAGAAATCTGTAAGACACATTCCTATAACTGTCTTCAGTGTACATTTCCATCATCAGCTTATCTACACTTTCATTAGTATTTTTGCAGTTTGCTTAATTTGTTCTGCCATCTTCCGCTGAAGACTCCAGCAGAGGCTTACCACTACATGACAGAAACCTTAACATGTCTACATCTTGCTTCTAAATCTTGTTCTGTAGGCAGCAGTACATGCAAGGAATTGCAACAAATACATCCAGTGCAGGGAAATGCATATGAACGCGTAATGTTCCACCACTTCATAGAACTTCACAAATATCAACATGTCGAAATTAAGCTCAATATTGTATGGAAACTATGTTTACATTATGGAAAGGTATATATACATTTTTAGCATTACGTTTTGGAAACTACCACTTAGCAGAATTATGACTGCTATGGCGGTTTAATTTAGAAACGAATTCGCATTATATATGGTATGTGCCCATCCATCATTTATGATGGTAGATATTTATCAATGGCGATGATTAACTATCAACGACGATCGATAACTGCTCACGAACACACTCAGGGTGGTGTGGAACTGGCCTATATCCAAGTGAAGTGTGCTGCTACCATGATCAGCAGATAAAACAAATAGTAACGTGTGGCGAACGGTAAAATAAGTCAATGATAAAGCTAATCGAGCTTGGCTGATTGTGTTTTAGAACATTATTGCTCACAGAAATTAAGGGAACATATGTTCGTACGATGAAGGAGATGTGTTATTCTCATCTCAGGAAGTTTCTACAAATGGCCTAAGCTCAGCGATATTAACTACAAGTTGCACGCAAGTGTCTCGTTACCTGTGAGAGAAAAGATGGACAAGGCGCGAACACATGCTACGAGAGCCAACAGCCCAAACGGAAGTAGATTCGTGTTCTGGGCTCGAATATATGAGAGTTGAATAATCGCACGCAGTTTTAACCAATCGTGGTTAGTATATGCCACTATCGTTCACATGCGTGCAAGCCGTTAGAATTTGAAGGGAATGTGAAGGGAAATGCAAGGGAAATCGTTCTTAATTTATCCAATATTTTGAAATGTAAAGTAATATACTATTGGAGTGTTATTACTGGGAAAGCTGGAGTGATATCACTTATAGCTAGTCAATCTAATTATGAAGAAGAATTCAATTCAATTCAGATGTCAAGTGTCCTCTCGTAGTAGGAGTTGACGGGTGGCAGTTTTGTATGATGTGAAATAAGGAAATGTGTGATTATATGATACAATATGACATAAAGTACTAATCTTATGACTTATAGATATTAATCTTATTTGTTATGAGTTCTGTGTTTGGAAGATGCAATAGAATTGCTAAAATTTCGAACTGGAACATTTTCTGATTATATTTTGCGCCTATGGTTTGTTTTAATGTTTCTAAATACTTCATCTTTCACGTTCGTGTGTGTGAGAGAGGAGGGGGGTCGTACAATCACGTAGCTGTGAAATGGTAATATCGTTGAGTCTGGGAGTTGGATGTGTATTTGCATTCGTTTAACCTATTCTCTAGTGGACCTGACGTTTCCCTACACATTTGAAAGTCCTATGCAACATTGAGAAGTAAAGCATATCTATATACTTAGCGTTTAAATGTGCGCCATGCCACGCAATGTGGTGATCCTTAAAAACCAACTAAGGCCCGGGAATGTTGTACGTGAAGAAGAAAAGTTTGATTTTGAGCAAAATGATTTCGAACAAATATACTCGGAAGTACGCCTACGGGCCTGAAAGAGCAAGGTGATTGCCACCGCTGTGATTAACGCATTTTCTCGTGCTACTGAGAAGTATCCTAAGTCAGCATTGTGTACCTGAGCCGACGGTTGGTGTTTCATTTGCTTCAAAATTGTTGTTTATGTAGAATAGAATCTCACATACATCTGCATGCAGATGGACCACGGACGTCTCTACAGCGCTTCGGTTTGGGCAGAAAACTTATTCCAAATCTTCACATATCGTTTGCCTTTTCCCCGTCGGACATAACCCAATCACCATTTTCTTTTCGTAGTGGAAAATTTGTATTTGCAGAGGAGAGATCTCATCAACGTACACCGTTCGTTTACTTTTTTTTACCTTCGTTTCGCAAGTGCTGTCGCTTTAAGTTTTGCAATCGGAGTTTTTCTTTAATATTTTATTTTTACTTTATTATATACATTTTTTTATTGACTAGTGAACGGTCTATTTCTGTGTTCCATGACGTGGTACATAGTCCTTGTCACTACAATACAGAGTTCTAAAGAGTATTATATATGTGAATGCCCAATTTATTTTCGGAATGCTAGCCTTATGTTAGAGTCGCTACTTATACATATATTTCCTGAGATTTTATTTTTACCAGTACTTAAATCTCTTAAATATTAGGTCGGACATTTTATTTCGGCCAGATGGTCAAGTGAGATGGAGCCTAACACTTAATTTCATGACATATGTTTGTACATGAATCCGGCATTGCTGATCTCACTTTGGCCCTCTGCAATAAATCTGCTCTTTACGAACGAAACTTTAAAACTGAAGTAAAATCTCCCCAATTGTGTATGCTTCGCGTTATAATCACAATCTGCTGAGAACCTGTAGCAGGAGAGTTAAAGAAGTGTAGAAATAATTATGTTATTACCGCAAATAGTGCTGGAGAGTATACAGCCGATTCCTAATAAGAATGCCGTGCAACCGTGAAGCCCTCCAGGTGTAGAAATTTGTGTTGTAAACTGTGTATCTAGCAATTTTGTATTTATATCTGCCCGTTAGATGTATTTCGGATTGTAACATAATACCAACGTTTCGCTGGTTTAGCAAATATGTGTTAGCTTATTATGTTCAAGGTCTATGGGCAGATCTTAAGAGAAACTACTTTACATTGAGAAGAACCTGATGTACATGAAATTTGTCACCATACTCTGCCTGAAAGAAATAAATATTGCTCGGTCGGCTTGAGGTCATAGATTGCAAAAACAAATTATTTTTAATATTTTATTAAATATATTACCCAATATTTCGTTTGAATTTGTGAATCATCGTCATCATATATAGAAATATGCAATAATAATAAATAATACATCAGAAATACATATCAAACAATAGTTAAATTTAATAAAAATTAATAAATACATCCGAGTTGAGCGTCCGTGTTTCTTAATTGTGGGCCGATATGTATGAGCAAGGTGTTGATCGTTACGATAACTCAATCTACGATGTGTGATCAAAAAATAACCGTTATTTTCAAATTTCGTGGGTTACGTATGTTCGATTTTCTCATTTTTTTCTGTTGTGTTGGTACACATGTCTGTTATACATATATGTTGACAATATCAGCCATTTTGGATTGTCAGTTGGTTTTTGATAGGTAAAAAGGTTAGTCGTGTTTTGGCGTGCTCTTCGATTTTTTTTACTACTCGAAAAAATGGATCAAAGAAACTATTAAGTTTTGTGTAAAAAATGAAATTAAATGTGCAAGGACATTTGAAATATTGACTGTGGTGTTTGGCCACTATGAGCAGAAAACAAGTTCAATTGTGGTATAACCGGCTTAAGAAAGGCCGAGAAGATGTCAATGAAGATGCTCGTCCTGGCCGCCCGAGCACGTCAAGTTCGGTCAAATGTGAAGGTTTTGTCACTGTTTTTTTTCGATTGCAATCGCCTGGTGAATCGAGAAGCAATTCATCAGAAACACACAGAATTGTGGGAAAACTAATAATGGATTTTGCAGCATTGATAACGCACCAGCTCACACATTGATGCTTGTGCGTGAGTTTTTGGCCAAAAACAAAACCGCAATCATGCCTCAACCACCGTATTCATATTTTTCCTCTTCCCAAAACTGAAGACACCGATGAAAGGAAAGCGTTTTGCTAGGATTGAGGAGGTAAAAGAAAAATCGGACCAGGAGCTGTTGGCGATACCAAAAAGCGCGTTTCAGAAGTGTTTCGAGGGTTGAAAAAAAAAAAAAAACGCTGGCACAAGTGTATTAGATATATCTGAGGGGGATTACCTTGAAGGGGACAAGATAGTTATTGATGACTAAATAAATACTTTTTGAAAAAATTGAAAATAACGGTTATATTTCGATCACCTTGTATTGTCAGAAAGTGCATTCATAATGTGGAGTATTTTCACATCGTCAAAATTAGGCCTATGGGCAGTTAAAGCTCAAAGGGCTGCAAGTGCTGTTTTTACTCTAAATTTGGACTCTGGCTTTGATCCGAATCTTGTGTTTAATTTCATCTTTGCTGTGGCAACGTATTCCTTCTGGCAAGTCTTGTCGCCACACTTGAAGTATCTGATCTCCTTGATACAAAATTGCCGGAATTTCAATAAATATAATATTTGGAATACTCATGAATTTTCCAATGAAGATTTCACTTGGTGTTAAGCGATTTTATTGCAAAGTTCACTAGAATACTCGAAAACAAGGAAAATACGTCAAGTGATACAAATATCATGTCTATTTCAATTTGCTTATTTTCGATTATTGATTTGAATTCTATTGCGTCCATAACGTTTTATCGGCGTCCTTGGTAATATTTTATGTACCTACGTAGTCGTACATAAGGGTTATCCATTTTTCGGTTTTAAGAGTTAAATTAAATAAAACATACATAAAGCTATGATTTCAATAAAACTTTTATTTCATTATAATAAAGGGTTCTCCGTCGGGAAGGTAGACCATTTTGACAAACATTAGTTTTGACAGTTCATATTTGGCTGTCGTGAAATAGAGACATGGCAAATTTATTATGGAAAAATATTCGATAAACCAACGTGTTTTAATCGTTAAAACATTTTATCAAAATCAATCATCGATTACTGTGACAATGGGAAAGTTACGTGAAATTTTTGGGAGGAACAGCGTGCCAACAAGACGCATTATTTATCGTGTAGTGAATGATTTCGAAGAAAGAGGGTCTGTAGCTGATAGGGCCAAGCATGAACCACAATGTACTGCAAGATCGGCTGAAAACATTACAGCTGCTCAAGAAAGTGTTCAAAACAATCCATCAACCTCAATTCGACGCCGTGCTGAGGAGCTTGGGAGAACAACTTTGGTCACAATAGTGCACAAGGATTTGCATTTGTTTCCATTTAAGATTCAGTTGACAAGAGCTTCTCCCACAAGACCATTTACGCCGCCGTACATATGCCAAAAGGATGTTACAGCTCGATCGGATGTTACACCTTACTTCTTTGAAACTGAAAACGGCGTAACGGTAACTGTCAATGGTGAGCGATATCGTAATATGATTGACAACTTTTTAACGCTTGATTAACATGTACTTGATTAAAATGTGGTATCAACAAGACGGTGCCACATCCATACAGCCAGGATTACAATGGTTACAATAATGGTGAAAACAAACCAGAAACGCTTGAGCAACTCAAACAAAATATTGATGAAGAAATTAATGAAATACCGCGTAAAATGTGTGAGAATGTAACGAAAAATGTGCTCAGAAGGGCTCGCATTTGTGAGGCTAACAGAGGCGGACATTTATCTGATATTGTATTCCATACATAATTGCCGACATTAAATAAAACATTTAACATTTTTTTGATTAAATGAAAGGGAATGGATCATATATTCTCTTTCATTTAATCAAAATTTTTGAACAAACAAAGTAGTATACCTTCCCGACGGACACCCTGCACTTGGACCTTGCTATTATGTATGAAACGCAATGGCGTTAAATAGTCGCTTCTGGATTGGTTGTAGCATTGGATCCTTTTGAAGTAGTTTTTGAAAAAATACGGCCCAATGACACCTCCAGACCATAACGCGAAACAAACAGTCACTTTTTCCCACAATCACTTCTGGGTTCTCCAGCCCTCCACAAGCGACAATAACCACCGAGTGAGAAATGAGCTTCATCGCTGAAGAACATTTTGTTCAATTGAAAGCCCACGTTTGAATCACCCCTTTGTAGTAAGATTCAACAATTTTAGACATTCTTTAGTTGTTAAAAGAGTGATATTCGTGAATGGCAAATCTTTCACCAAATAGGTATCACTTCAGATGACAGGTATTTAACAGCTGACTAAATGGATAACCCTATATAATAGGGAGTTAATGGGCCAACATAATGGGTTGGATTGGATTCTTTCTTTGTGGATTTTCGGTAATGTATATATCCTTGGGTCTGTACCTATCGTCGTCAAATTTTCTGCATTTGGCCTATAATTATTACATTGGAAAGCCTGTCAATCAATTGGTTGCTTTTACTTCATTCAAAACACCTTTATGTGGCTGAGTAATGGAAGGCTGTGCGGTCGCAGTTTGTGCAACACCTGCTCTAATTACATTGGAAAACTAACTAACTTGTGTCATTGATAGAAGGACTTAGATTACCGCATCGCTGGATTCCTAAGTTTATGATCTTTAAAGTTTTCTAAACATGTCAACTATGTTCTGTTTTGACAGTTCTCCTGGTAAATCTGCCACCGTGTACACCGTTTTATAACCTCTTCGACGGGCATCCTTGTATACAACAGGAACTTCAAATTGCCAATTGGCTGCACGACCTTTTTCTGAAATGATTCGAAACCTATTAGCATCTTTAGGACTTCGTTTCGCAAACCTTCGCCTTAATATAATGATTCACGTAAGTTTGCGTCGTCTCGTCACCGCTGCATTGTTACCTTTCAACACTTCATTGTTGTGTTTTGCGCTTGAAGTTCAAGCTTCTACAGTAATGACATAATAGAAATGAATCAGATTGCCGGCTTTTCTGGAACCTTCCATTTAAGTTGTCCGATTTTCCGAAATTGCATTTTTTCCTGCTGTTAATAATCATAATTTTGAGAAAAATCGACAAAGCAGGATGTGGTTGCTTCTGGGACCCCCAGTTGCATTTAATTCAGCCAAAAGTTAGCGCATGTTGTACGTTTGATAAACCTAGTTCTGAGAAATGGGCGCGGTACTATGTCCATTCGAATACGTCCTATACAAATTGACCGATTTAGCGAAATTTAATTTTCCCTCTGTAAACCCTAATGCGCAAACGGCAGTATCGTAATTTTCCAATAGCATTTAGATATTCGTGGGATTTCTGAAAACACTTTCTCTTCCGATCTAAATTTCAAGAAATTACATCACACTACCAGTTTTTTTTAATTATAAACTTTTTTCTTGTATATTTCGAAGCTCGACGGAAAGTATAATGAGGAATTGAAAGACTTGCTTGTTACATTGGCCAAACACAGATTTCCGATATACAAACGCATTATAGCGGTCTTGATTTACAACTTATACAGACAACAACCGCCGCTGAATTTTAATACCATATTTGTAAGCCCTTACATTTTATTGGCGACTTTCTATCAATAACTTAATCTTATGCATTGTAGACACTGCTGCGGAATCATAAGGCTTTAATCGATAATGAAATTAGTACCGATTCATCCAATCTATTGAAGGTCCACATTGTTCTCTTGGTATTGCAGATGACGGAGAAGGCTTTGAAAGTTCAACCTATCAATGGGCGTCATAATAGGGTGGTGGCTTTAAAGCATTTAGACATTTTTACGGACGGCTTGGATCTCGGCGCAATGGAAGCAGAGCAGCTAATGTAGGCTAAATTAGATTAAAAATATTTACATAAATAGTTTCTTATTAATTTTACAGAATAGAACAGTTGGATCTCTTAAAGCGCAACTTGCTAACGTTAAAGGAACGTAAAGTGTTGGAAAGCTGTCGGCGAAAATTACTTACAACTTAAGAAGTACGAGTATCGAATAGAAAGATTATTAATCGATTACATTCTAGGAATAAAAACGAACGAAAACAGAAAGAGAGGAAAACAGGCGACACCCAAAAGGGGGAAAACTATTCATAAGGAGCATTGAATCAAAAATCGCTGAAGACTAAACAAATCAGTAACGAAGTGAAACCGATGTGAGTTCAGGTTCAATATTCCTCTGGGAAATTATTCCATATGAACACAAATTTTTACATACCGTGAAATTCAGTTTCAGCTTTTATGTTCTTTTTAATTTGCAGCCAATTACTATTTAATTTGCAAGAAACTAAAATAAGAACTGAAGAATTGAAAATGTATTTAAGTTAATTTTTTTGAATTTAAATAATAATAAAGAAAACTGAAATTAAAATTAAATATAAAAATGTACTATAGAAATAAGTTTTCAGTAACTACAAAGTGTTGCTAGTAACTGTTTTTCAACATGTATGTATGTAATTTACATAAATTCGAAAAATGTCTGATAATATGAGATGTTTTCAATTTTTTTTGATCATTTCATTCGACAAAAAACTATGTTGTATAAATTCATAAAATGAAGAATTTTTTACGAATTAAAATGTTCAGGAAAAGTTTTTCACATAGCGCGAAATATTACAGCATGATGCACGGAGTACAACGTAGCAATAATGCAATAGTTGAGTGAGGTTCACCACTTAAGGAAGACTGTTGATACCACATTCAAATTTCAGGAAAATTGCTCAGTTTCTGAAAAAAAATAGTGGAACTGAGAACTATTGGTGTGTTGCAGAATTTCCAGTACATATGAAGGCTTTGAGGAAACTGAAAATCGATCGAAAAGTATAAAAAACACTACAGGCTACAAAATTGGCGGAGGAGAACAATTTGAACAGCACTATCCAGGCTTAAATCTGCTCAGAAAAAGTTCAAACAACTCAATTAAGTTCTAAAATATTAACTGTCAATTAATAACTCGTTAGAACGAACCACCCTAGAGTTATTCTTTTTATTCCAACGAGCGCCTATCGTACTCACCTTCACCTCCCGATACCCCCTTTCCATTGGTGCAAAAGTGTGTGGGATGGCAGAAGGAGTTTGGTGAATCCTTCGGTTCTTAACAAATATTGGGAACTCATGGCAATTCAGTTTATTTTCATTCTCAGAACTGAATTGTGCAATTTTCATCGTTTTTTTTTTTTTCAAATTTTGCCAAGCGTTATAAAGCAATGAATAATGATTGCTGTAGACTACCTATAGGAAAATGAACAGCCTTACACGTACCTTTACCCAAAGTCCTTATGCATAGTTGCAGTAATGCGCGACGTACCAGAAAGGGACAATAAATCTCTCAGTTCTTATCAAATATTGTTCTGAATTAATGCACAATAAAAGAAACAGAATTATAACTTTTGGGGAAACTTCTACTTACAAATGACATAGCAATCATTGATATTTCGCTAGCCGTTTTCTTTCTCAGAACTGAATTATGCAATTTAACATAAAAATATATTAATTTAGGAAAAGAAGTGCTATTCAGGCTTATTTATATGGGAAGTACCAATAAGACCGCAAGCATTGCAGGGGAAATATTAAGTTCCTTTAAATTAGCCAATTAGCATGTGAGGTGCCAGAAGGAGTGTAACAATGTAGTTCATTTTTATTCTTATTCTTCCTGAATTTCGGAAAATCGGTCAATTCTTATGGAAGCAGTTACAGTTTACTAAACGCTTAACGTGTGGTAAAGTTAGCTGAAATTGGCGCAATAAGTAATGTGAAGTTAAGGATATATGCCTATGAAGCCAATTGAGTATTTTTTTTTTCAAGTTTCGTAGTCTACGAAGTCTATGATGAAAAGTTTGAATCTTGTTAAATCAGTCAATGTGCAATATTTCATAGTATCGATACTTTTCAATTGCTTCTGTCCTAGATGCTTTGCAGTTCAATACTTTACAGTATTCTGTACAAAAATACAAGGAAAAACGACTTTGAGCTTATGTAGTTTCTGCCGTTTGTTAACTATTATCAATGCTCGCTCAGAAGCAACGCAAAGCATTTTGCATATAAAGGACGTTAATTTTGTGGCAAAAATGAGGGACAGTTGCGATTTCAGTTTCAAACATTCTTGACGTATTTGGTCATTACGAATATATACCGGAAACATACGTGGAGAGGGCTTGTTGGTTAGACCATTGTCGATTTTTCTAAAAATTCGGTTAGACCACTGCTTATCCACCGGATTATATATTGGGAAGACAACAAAATCGCAATGTTGTTTTCTTATATTTAGTAATATCGTGGGAAATGATTACAATTGCTTAGTTTGCAAAAATTTGAATGTCGCTGGGTTTCCTAGTTGTTTACCACTGTCGGCTTCGCAAAGATTTTCGGTCAGATCCAATTCCCAAAACTTTTAGCGTCTGCAATGTCTTCCGCACTTCTATGAATACCGGGCACTTTAACCTAATATAGCCTGTGATAATTTTGTGCTTGATAGGAACGCAATACTCAATTTTTATGACGACCGATTAGTAATTTTGACAATTTAAGCGCATTTTTAAAACGTTAGTTTTTCAAACCAGTATCACCTGATATCTCATATAGTTCGTGACATGTACGCATTGAAAATGTTAATGCCTATAGGTGGTGTTACAATTTCTTTATTTAATATGGCATATGCAAATTTCGTGAATGATAGTAACTTGCTGTTAGATGTTTAAGACGATTAGTTGGTTGTATTGGCTATCATAATATAATTTTTACGAGGCTCGGTGCCACCCTCTTTTTATTCGGACAAATTTCTTTCTACGTCACCAGATAATGGTTCATGAGATATGGTCGTTCAAAACGTTAAGTTGAATGGGCGGTGCCACGCCCTAATCTAACATAACGTATAATAATTTCGAGATTGATAATAACATATTGTTAAATTTCTATAACGATCGGTTGGTTATTTAGACCACAATATAATAATATATAATATTTGATTTTATATACATATATAGATTGAAGTCGTTGAGTCGTTGATTTGGTTAAACAATTCCAGGGATTATTTCCTGCAAGAGGCGTATAATAGATAAGAATATATATCCTAGTCGGCACCTAAGCAAGCTATTGTCATTTGTATCCGACGTTGGTATCGAACTTTGATATGGAGTTGAAGTGAAGAATTGTGAAAACAATTGGATCGTAATTAATGTATCAGTACCATAGACCTAAATATTGATTTTGCCCAATTCAAAAAGTTACGGTTTAAGTCGACTATATATAGATCTGAAATACCGGTTTCGAATTTGTTCTATAAGAGCTGTAATCTGGAGGCTTGATGGTGATGTGCAAGATGTGTTCGGGTTTTGACCCTTTTCCACGTAACTTACCAAATGATGCGCGATCTATGATCACATATACAAATATTGCGACTAACGTAACGAAATTCTAATGATGCACTATCTGCCTCTTACGAAATGACATATCAACTATTATGTGCATCTGTTTCTTATCGAAACCTCTGCAGATATTAAAGGACCATACGAACAAAATATATAGTTAACATTACCCGCGAGATCGGAAACATTTGCATCGACGGCCGGACGTGAGATTTAATAACTCTTAGATTCATTGTAGAGGCAGAAAAAAAATGTTTCCCCTCCATATAAACATATTGCTGCTGTTGCAATAAATTAAGTAATTGCAATTCTAAATATTTTGAACTAGTTGTGCAAGAGTGCGATACGTATGTTCCACAGAGAGGCTCAAAATTGACCGTTTTCTACTGATGTGTAACACTTTTAAAACTGACACTTCATGATGTTGCTAATAGCAGATACAAGAGTATTTACTAATAAAAAAAAGAGGATTACGGAAAGTGATTCAACAATTTTTATGAGATGCCAGAAATTTACGACAGGCCTCCAGACTGTGTCGATTCAGGTAATTTTCTTGGCTGAATGCTTTCGTGCACTGTGGACATTGATAGCTCCAGTTATGATGCCCTTTGGTCCGTTGATGAGCACGTAAATTCGATCTAAGGAAAAATGGATTGTTAGAAATTAAATGAAACATAACTCATTTCTTACCTATCGGCAAAGCTTTTCTGACATGTTTCAACTGGGCAAATAAATGGCTTTTCGCCGGTATGTAGACGCATATGTCCATGTAAAACCCAAGGACGATCGAATTTTTTATGACATTGATCACATTCGAAGGTTTTTTCTAAGCGCTTGGCACGTCTTTGTTTGCTCAAATTGGGAACAACGAATTTAAAATCTTCAGCATTTTCAACATATAGCGTACCAGAGCAATGATGTGGGATTATTGGTGTTGGTTGGTGTGACGCAAGTGACAACCGTAAACCTGGCGAGATTGAATGCGTCAATTTTTTAACCTCGGCAGCATTGCCTTCCTTTAGAGATACTTCCGCCTTCAGGTTTTGTTTCGGATTTTGATTTGAACATGACTCAAAACTTGCAGTGGACTGGTCGACCACTGTTTCATCATCCATGGATTGCCAATAAACGTGGCTGAAAGTTTCTTTCGTATTCTCACTCGAGTAACGTTCCATTAAAGTTGTGTCTAAAATCAATTCGAGGTCACATCTTGTGGTCATGGGGATGAAGTCGCTGTCATACCTGAAAACATTCTCACTGAACACCACTCTGGAACCGTAAAAAATTCACTCACCACTCTGAGGATCTTAACATTTTTCGTTCCTTCACTTTAGACTTGCATTTCTTATCGGCAGTGAACTTGGGAGGGGCGATGTAATACGAGCGTTTTAGTCGCGGTAGTTTTGCTATTTTCGGGAAAATCGCAATCCGACGAAAAACATCTTCGGAAGAGAAAAATACCTTATTGCTGCGCTTTGACTTCTTGTGATGGGAGACTTACCATCTAAAGCTTCGTTTACGCGTATTTTAGAAAAGTTGTAGCGCTGAGAGAATATACTGCGCACCATCTTTGGTTATTAAATCGAAGAGTTGTAAGGTATGGGTGTACTGTAGAATGTATATGTGAAATTGTTCGAATAATCAATCTTCCATTGGTTGTGTAATAACTACTAGGTTTTCCTCTGTATTAGTTGTAATTTGTATGTTTATCTCATGGCCTCCTAAGTACTATACATTTGAAATTCTTCCAGGAGGATTTTAAATTAGAGAAGACCATTCTCGATCAAATGTACAAGACGGCCTGTATGTATATTATATTAACAAAATTATTATTTGAGAAAAGCCACGCCCCTAAAATACAAAAATAAATGCTAAACTTGATGACAATTTTTTTCAATTTTTTGTACCCTTGTGGGGAAAGATTTAAAGAAGTGTTTAACAAATTAAAAAATAGTTTGTCTTGTTTTGTCAAAGGAAAATTAGAAATTTGTTTCAATAAGGCTTGCTTTAAAAAAAGAGAAAACATCGTGGCGCGCGAGTCGTGCTACAAACATAAAACGGGGACCGTTATTTAAAGATGTTGAAGGAGTTTTTTACTCAGAACTGCGCCGAAGACAAATCCGTTTTAACAGCATTTGCTTCCAGAAAGATGGAGAATTGAATGGATGAATTTTTTATGCAATAAAAAAAAAGAATAAATGAAATACAGTGATTAAAACAAATGTTATTTGAATTTCCTGTAGTTAAAAAATTCAATTCTATAATCAAAATTTAGTAGCGGTGTTTTATTTATCACGGCTGTTTGATTTAGCAAGTTTATTTTCCACTAAAGTCATGGAGTAAATGAGAGTCATTGGCAACTCTTTGTCCTTACGTTACAATCCGTCAGATTGTAGCGAGTATAATTGCACTCAAAGACCATCCTTCTTCATCTCGGCATAACCGTTTTCTTTGAGCCAAGATTATTCGTTTTTTGGATCTCAATCATTGAACAACGTTATACTGCAGTTAAGGCAAAATTGATTACATTAATAAATTGAATCCAAATTCAAAATTAATTTGAATTCAAATTCTAATTCCTCTTGTTTTTATTCAATCTGTATTCCTCACATCATTAAACATTGGTCCTTCGAGCCGTTTGTTTGTTTGAGCTCTATTAATGAGAGAGTACATGGTTTTCGAATCATGGAAAAGTCGCGGCAGTCATCGATTGCAAGCTCGCAGCCTGCAATATCGGCACCCGGGATTAATTCGCCCACGAATGGCGATCAAATTTTATTGGCATCATCTCATGCGACACCACAGGTGAATACGCAAGCTGATTTTGAGAAATTTTCGGATAAAAGTGTCTCCACTTATTCGATACCAGCTGCGACTTAACCAGCTAACCCTTATTTAGGCACGCCGGCAACAGATACTGTACATAATCTGAGACTATACCCCATGTGATACCGACATATTTGGAGGTGATTATCTATCATGGTCCACTTTTGGGGATCTATTTACAGGGTTGCCCATATTCGACGGACCAATCTGGCAACGCCATAACTTTTGACAGAGATGTCAGATCGCTTAAAAACATACCGCGTTTGAAGCGTCAGTCCAAGCAGATTTTTACCATGGA
>JAHXMU010000194.1:1597743-1610815 GCA_019455685.1 Philornis downsi | reverse complement strand
TTATGGCGTTGCCAGATGGGTCCGTCGAATATGGGCAACCCTATATTGTTGGTTACTGATTACTGTTGATATTTTGTGTACTCGAAGCTAATTGGTCTACAAAGGGATTTCGATCCAGGAGTTAAATTCATTCAAACATCTTCATGACTAATTGATAGGAAATCACTGTCAGTCAATTTGCGAATTCTTAATGGAACAAATGATGCCATAAATACACTTATATTCAGAATGTGTTTGACTTGAGCTAATTTGTTTTGTATTGCTTATCATCACATACCCATTTGCATATTAATTGCAGGTCGCAGTTATTTACTTTTTTCGACTGCTCAACGGTAAAGAATGAAACTACCCTTGATGTTGTGTGTTCCCAGTAAAGTGGAGACCTTCATACTTGTTCTTCGATCAGTAGCTTCAATAGGATGTGGTATAATAATTTTCTTTATTTCCTGTAGTGCGCTATGCGATGGTAAAACGTCGACATCTTTTTCTGTTAATGCCTTTCTCAATGTTTGATAATCATCTCGACCGAGACCCAGCTGCAATAGACAACAGATTTTTCCACAGTAAACACTGAATCAGATGATAGTGTTGGTACGCTCTTAAGAATTCGCTTCAGTCAGCAATTTTAATAGCCTCCGAAGCTTCCTTCCTTCCTTTTTTAACATAGTCTTAAACGTATCCTAAATTTGTTCAACGGTCACAGTTGAAAGTGAAAGTGATACACGTTTTTTAGACCTTGGACCAAAATGTTGAGTTTGATATTGTTTTCCAGTCATTCAGAATATGTCTGGTGGAATTTCGTAATGGAGCCAGTTACGGTCTACCAATTTTTGTTAAACGATTTTCATAGTGCCGATTTCATCATAATTGCTTTAGCTGCCTTATTACAACTGAATGAATGAATGAATGAAACATGAATTGCGAGTTTTTATACTTATTTTACGACATCGTGGCATGGAACCAGTTCAGGCAACAAGCAGTTGTCGAATGAAGATACTAGTATTTCTGATGATTACGTTTCGGGCTCGTTTCTTCACTCCAGTAGCGACAGTTCTGTTTATTTGCACGCCCATTAATAAGAAAATTAACTTTTTGGTTTTCCAGCGTTGTATCGATCTTTTTGATCCATTTTCGGATGAGAGGATTGCTTGGATCATCATTTATGTGGCGAAAACCTCGAATATTGCAGAAACTTCTGCGCACTACAATTGCCGAATCAGCGTTTTTATAAAACCAGAAGGCAAGCTATCGGTTGGCATACCCACAACAAATATAAAATTTCTTTTAAGACATCCTGGAGATACAAGCAGAAATACGCTCGTTATTAGTTTGTATTTCAATAGGCAGGAACAATTAGAACTACTATAAGAAATAAAATTCATCAACTAAAGACTTCTATTCTTGAAACGAAGAATATAAAAACTGTTATTATCAATTACAAATTGTTTCTTGCTTTGATGGCAAAGGTTTAAATGCAATTACAGAAAGACGTCCGAAATTTCAATGACTCAACAAATGATGAAAAGAATTATGTGCATGAAGCTCATTTCGGAGCTAGCGTAAATAATTTCGTGAGAGGCAGAGACTGAAGGAGGACATACCTCCAAAGAAGGAACAAAAATTTTCCAAAAAGAATTTCAAGAATCTTGGGCTGGAAGTAAACTACTCAAGGTATAGATGTGAACGCAGGGTGGCGCACCAATTGCACTACAATAAGATATTCAAATAATTTATTTTTTAATCAATTTTATTTACTTTTTCTTTATTATATAGAAAATTCAATTTTATTTTGTATAACTAATTGGTTTTGAGACCGTAAATGGCCTTCACGCTCATTAATGCGTATGCGACATCTGATCAGGAAATTATTCATTCGGACTTAATGGACTGCTTCAATTCAGTCAAATTCCGTGATTTCGTTTTGTACATCTCTTGCTTGACATAACTCTATTAGAAGTCTGGTGCAGTGAGGCTGGGAGAACTTGTGGGCCAGCGGAAGGTAGAGTTTCTGGATACTAATTTGTTTGGGAATTTTCATTGAAGCTCCGCCATGTTGCTGGAATCAAATGCTGGAATGGAAGCGTTCGAGATGTGGTTAGGCCTCATCGGAATGTACTCACTGCCGAAAATATCGCTCTTGTAAGTGAAAGTGTGGCGGATAATCCGTATGATAACTGACTTTTTTTTGGCCCGCAATTGAAGATTGTGAACTGGTCGATAGTGGTTTCAACAAGACGGTATCACGAGCCACACAACACGACCGATTTTGTCTTTTTTGCGTGAAAAGTTTACCGAAGCGTAATTTCACGTTTTTCATGCGATTTTACGCCGTTAGACTTTTTTTTGTGGGGCTACGTCAACAACCGCGTTTACGCGGATAATCCCCAATATTCGTCAAGTTACCGCTGAGATCGCCCCAAATGTGAAAAAAAGTAGTCGAAAACTACCTCAAAAGGATCCACTGCTGCAACCAATATAGAGGCGGTCATTTAAATGACATTGTATTGATTTTGATTGTGAGTTATGCCAAGAACTGAAGTAAAATGAAGTGTCGATGTTTACCAATTGGAGTGTTGTCGGAAGAAGTCCAAGAATGCAGAAACAGAGATTATAACGAATTTAGATACAAGAATATGTGCAAAATTTTATGGATTAGTCAAAGTGATGAGCTTTACGAAAGGATTTGGAAGCAAATGGCCCCAGTTCCAAAATATTAAGTTTATTAATTATAGCTTCCAATATTAATTTTATATTGAAGATAATTAACTAAAAAAATACTTTACTAATAACATTTATATTAGCTTCAAAAACAACAAAAAATGACAACAAAACTACTTTGTTTATTTATAATTTTTGATTAAATAAAAGAGAATGGATCTTATATTGATAAATGTTTTATTTAATGTCGGCAATTATGTATGGAATACAATATCAGATAAATGTCCGCCTCTGTTAGCCTCACAAATGCGAGCCCTTTTGAGTACAGTTTTCATTACATTCTCACACATTTCACGTGGTATTTCATTAATTTCATCACGAGTGTTTTGTTTGAGTTCCTGGCGTTTCTGGTTTGTTTGCATAAACCTTGCTTTTCAGGTATCTCCACATAAAGAAGTCCGACGTTGTTGATACCACATGTTAATCAAGTCCAAAGCATACAGTTGTGGCGTTAAAAAGTTTTCAATCATATCACTACATCGCTCCCCATTGACAGTTACTCTTACGCCGTTTTCAGTTTTGAAAAAGTAAGGTCCAATGATTTCTCCTGACCAAATTGCACACCAGACTGCCACTTTTAATGGATGCAAAGGTGACTGATGAATAATTTGAGGGTTTGTCATTGCCCAGAATCCACTATTCTGTTTATTCACATATCCATTCAAATAAAAATGTGCCTCGTCACACATTATGATTTTTTCATGAAAATCGGGGTTGTCATGGGCGAGCTGTAACATCTTATTGGCATATGAACGGCGGCGTAAATGGTCTTGTGGAAGAAGCTCTTATGTCAACTGAATCTTATATGGAAACAAATGCAAATCCTTGTGCAAAATTGTGGCCAAAGTTGTTCTTTGAAGGTCAAGCTCCTAGGCAGGGCGTCGAATTGAGGTTGATGGATTATTTTGAACACTTTCTTGAGCAGCAGTAATGTTTTCAGCCGATCTTGCAGTACGTTGTGGTCCATGCTTGGCTATATTACTTGGCATCAGCTACAGACCCTCTTTCTTCGAAATCATTCACTACACGATAAATAGTGCGTCTTATTGGCACGTTGTTTCTCCCAAAAATTTCACGTAACTCTCTCATCGTCAGAGTAATCGATGATTAATTTATATAATATGTTGTAACGATTAAAACACGTTGGTTTATCGAGCATTTTTTCACAATAAATTTGCCACATCTATACTTCACGACTGCTAAATATGAAATGTCAAGCCTAATGTTTACCAAAATGGCGGCAAAACAAAGTGGTATACCTTCCCGACGGACACCCTGTTCTACGTACCGTTTATTTTATATTCATTTTCTTTATTGAATCTATCTTTTTAAATTTACAATAAGTTTTCAAATCTTAATCCAATCTTAAACTAAAGTATCCTGCCATTGCGGGATCCTATTTTTGGTGAGCCGAACTTTGTATCACCGGAACAAGTCTAGCGTGTCCTTTCTTCTTAGCCGTATATGACCGGGAAAATGTTGAAGGTTTTAAGCGAATATATGACCTGTGTAATTTTCTCATTTCCTCGGAAATATAAGGAATGTTTAAATCCTTGTGTATGTTATCATTCCTAATATAAGAAGGGGCATCACAAATTTGGCGCAGTTAGAAACCGCTGCCATTCCCCCACAACTGGATGCCGTATGTCCATATTGGCTGCAATATGCTTTTGTAGATGGTGATTTTACTCTCCAAACTGAGAGTAGACTGGGAGCCAATAAGCTAGTGGAGTAGAACCATTTTTAATTTCAATTGAGTGATTTTTGAGTTAATGTGATTTTTCCAGGTGAGACGTCTATCAAGTTGAATACCCAAATATTTAACAGTGCAAGTGCATGCGGCAAGTGCTAATGCTCATGAATGCAGTGTCATCAGCGAAAGTTGAAGTTTGAGTTAGGGAATGAACAGGCAAATCGGAAGTGTAGATGGTATATATAGATAGTATAGGGCCTGGTATACTGCCATGAAGAACTCCTGCTGAAACTTTTCTTTGAGTTGAAACAGAGTCCTTAGATTTTGCTACAAAAGATTGATCCTTTAGATAGCTTTCCAGTGGCTTGTGGGTATTTGTCGGTAGAAAAGAGACTATTTTGTGAATAAGGCCTTCATGTCATACTACGTACTGTAGTGGACTGTATTGGAAAGCCTCACAAAAATTCATGTTTACTCCGTAACTGCTAAGCCGAAGACTTCCGTAAATTATAATTTTCCCTATTTATTACGCGTTAATTCAGAGTATTTTCTGATAAGAACACTTTTGCACCAAAACGAAAAGACGTTGGTAAGTCAGTTCAGCTGACTAAAATGTTTTAATTTATATTTTAATATGGATGTGTTGAAGGAAACAAGAAAGTATTGAGATTTGACTAATTTTAGGTTTTAATGATTTTTGAACTAAATTAGTTTTCAATATGAGGACAAACTAACCTTTAAAAGATACTTATTATAAGAAAAATATTTTAGGGTTTGATGTCATTTGCATGGAGTTGTTTAAATTAGTCGGGTATGTGAATTCTATATTACAAACAAAACAGTAATTTTGGCTAAATTCGGTAATTTCTAATTCAGTAGACCCTACAATAACAGCACTAGGTCTAAGTATGCAAATGTTACTGGTATTACTGCTGAGGATATATACAGGTATGTGGAAACACTCTTAGATTAATCTGTTTGTCCTCTGTCCACAGACATGCGGAAGGAACGGGAGGATATGTTTAAATTGACATAGATATTCTTGAAGATGAAGAATATATATAATTCTAAAAAAATATGATCCTAAAGAATCTTAAGAAATCGCTGTCTAATTCTGTTTGTAGCTAGTAGGAATACTCCCCTTAGAACACGTAAATTATAAATGTATATTTACTCGTATATGTATATTATTGAAATTGTATTTCCCTTTCAGTCTCAAACGCATGTTCGAATAGTATGTTCTTGATACTAAGAACCGTTTGAACATTACAATGGCAAGTTTTTTCTATATATATATACTTACATATTAAGTCTAAAGTTAGATCTAATGTTGAGATGTATTTCGCAATATATTTGATGGAAAAATCCACAATTTACAGCAAAGTGATAAAACTACTAAAACTAGAACTGCTGAACTAGAAAAGAAAAATGTGATTATGCTGGAGATTATTTACAATGATTGCAGAGCCAAAATTGGAAAATAGCATTGAAGTTAATGTCTGCCGAACTGCTTATAATGCCTGTATTCAAATGTCAATCTATTTCGTATCGTAAAACCCCTCATTCATGGCTGAAAAAAAAATATTTACAATTATTCTTGTGTGAGTATTAAAATGAAAGGTATTTATGGATATTATAAAAAGAATTATTTACGAATTACGTACGAGTATTATAGCATTTTGGAAACAGATTTGAAACGTAAAAAAATTAAATTCAAAAATAACAGAATATAAACTATGTTTTGACAGCTGAGCCGGCCTGCGCTGCAACGTGGCTGTAAAAGCGGCATAAAATATTTTTATAATCATATGATACTCAACTCCTCGCCTAAAATATAACCAGAATTGAGTTATCAATAACGCGACTATTTGATTAATCTTTTCCGGACGTAATCTGTTTCGGTTAATATTTTAGCATTATTAACATTTTATGAATATTGTTCCAAACTGTAAGTCATTCGTAGCATATAATTCTTCTATGCCAATATCGTGTGTAAAATTCTCATATATTTATCTGTAATAGTCTGGGTGTGTAGAGCTACATCCTTTTTCCAATAATAATCATTTGACAATTTTGTGATTGACAGTAATATCGTGCTCTTAAATTTTGATGACGATCGATGATTTGGCCGCTATATCAATTTTTTAAAAAGGAATTTGCAACTGCCAAGTTTTTGCTAGGACATGTGGCATATGTATCAGCTCACATATTCATACCTGTAATAGCACGTGAAATATGACTATTCAAATCGTTAGGTTTGTGGACGGTATTAATACCCATTTTCATAATCTTAATCTAACATATCGTATAAAAATTTTGTGTTTGACAGGAGAACAATCGGTAACTGGGACCGCCTTAACACATTATTAAAACGACATGGCGCCGCCCAGTTTTTACCAAAACACATTTCACTCCATGGTAGTAGCATACATACCTAATCTAATCTGTATACCTTCTATAGTTTATCAGATACACCCGTTCTAAATGTAAACGTTTATATAGGTAGGTGGTGCCACATTCCTTTAACTAATCTTTACCTAAAATGGGATATGACAATTTCGTAACTGATAATAACTTAACTTGCTAACATTGTGAACGAATTTTTAGTAAAAACTCAGCAAATATCATGCAATAACTTCTGTATGTATGTACCTGATAGGGCTCCCACTGAGTTCTTATGGTTTCATTCAAAGGAATGACGGCAAAAATGTAACATCCAGAAGGAAGCTTCTAAGGTATCAAATATCTTTTGATAAAATGCGTTTATGGAACTTAAAACTAGCCACAGACCAATATTTCGTCAGATCATATTCGGTAATTGTAAATGGGCTATATAGGCCCACTCCTTCTGAAACTTCTTTATCGGATTTGAATCTTTTCTCTGCAATTTCTAATTAGTAGGCTGGCGTTGCCCGTTTTTTTTTTGTTCATTGTTCCACGCTTTTTCTGGCACATCAAGGTGACCGCCGCTAAAAGGTAGATAGGTGGCTATATGGAACCCCCGATCATACGAACTATAGTCGTCTGTATTAACTGTCGTGTCATTTTCACATTATTTTGGATTTATTTATGTTAGACATTTTCTTGCCACTTTGTAACATTTAGAAAGGTAATATTTTTTGAAAATTTTCATGTCAAGTAGGAGAGACCTAAATTTCTCACCGTCTTGCGTCTGGCACCTTTGCATTGTCAAGAAAGGGGACAGAAGGACTAAAAGTGATTTCAGATGAGCTCACGAAAAATTGGTCATCATATTTGGAGCGATAGTAAGATATATTGGAAATGCCGATAATCTTTAAAGCCAGTGTTATTGCAAAGTAATCTTACCTGTCATTTAATCCTCAAAATATCTGTCATCTCTGGATGCAATTTCAAATTTATCTAAAACGTATTCCGTTCTTTTGGGGTTTACGCTAAGGAAATGCAAATATTTACAAATGATGTTGACAGGAATAACAACCAATTTTAAGTTGTCCACACCCTTCAATCACCTCATTGCTAACATGACTGCGTTGGTTCGCTTGTTGCAATAGCAAAACCGCCAACAAAGCATTATTAGTTTTGTTGCCATCGGATTTGCAACACAAGCTAGTATTGACTGCATTTACACCTATAAACGTCAAAGTGAAATGTGTGCAGTAAAGAACACTAGACGGTTAAACATACACTGGCCTACAATGCATTTGCTAAGGATTTGTACTTGATTTTGCCAAACATATCGAAAGACATGACGAATATCACACCAGGCATATAAATTTACAAACTTGCACAAAAAAACGTTATTTATACAACGGCTTATAATTGGCTTGGGTATGATATCTTTCTAGCTGCATTCTGTGGCATTTGATGACATACCATCCCCGATGAGTCTTATGTAACTGGGTATACCACAAATTATTGATTTGAATGGAATATCTTAACGAACTCTGCGAAATTACTGTAACATAACGTTCCGAATATGGAGGTTCCTGACATGCAATGAGAAGATATTACACCTTTGAAGGCAACTACCTCAAAATTCGTGCATGGATATAGCATCTGTGACATTCTGAAGAAAAAAGAAGATGCTACGTACTTGGCAATGTTGCAGCCGTTTGTAACGCAGAGAAGAAAGGAGAGGTAAACTGCTCTTTTTAAACGGAAGAAGTTAGCAGATAATGGCCATGCATCAGCTTAAAACGTCTTAGTTAAACGAATTCATATTCGATGATTACCTAAAGTACAGGGTGTCCGTCGGGAAGGTATACTACTTTGTTTTAGTGCCATTTTGGTAAACATTAGTCTTGACAGTTCATATTTGGCAGTCGTGAAGTAGAGACGTGCAAATTTATTATTATAAATATTCGATAAACCATATTCCATACATAATTGCCGACATTAAAAAAAAAACATTTACCAATATAAGATCCATTCTCTTTCATTTAATCAAAAATTATAAACAGACAAAGTAGTGTACATTCCCGACGGACACCCTGTATAATAAAAATCGATGGCCTGTCGGGAAAACCATTCATATCGCATGATAATGAACTGATAATTTGAATGCAGACGGTTTGGATGAAGGACGGCATATTCGATGAATAAAATCTCAGGTCTTACTAGGCCCGGTCTCCATAAAATATGATCAAACTAGCCTTCACAGAAGGACGCCAAGTCCATATTATTATTAAAAATTTTACCATTTTATTTAATAAATTACATTTCAATATCTACCATAAGTTAAAACCCATGAGAGCATATTGAAATATATATCATTTGTTGCAAAAGACAGTTATCAAATAATTGTGTTAAGAACAATGTAGAGATGAATAAAATTGTTAATTATTGAAAAAACGTTCGCTCCTTCATAAAAATTGCCACTAAACATTATTATCTATTTCGGTATGGCGACTTCTTTTACTTTTGTTTTATTTATGTTTTAGATATAGTAATTTTTGTAGTCTAAGTATTAAATCTACTCTTTGAAATAATTGTAAAATATAAAGCTTTGGATTCTCTAGTCGTGGGAGCAGTAAACATCAAAAACTAAAGTGAGAGTTTGGGATTATTTTGTATTTTGTACTTTATCAATTCCATTACTTTAATATGGAATGTGTATCGATAATTTTACTATGAAAATATAATAATATGAAATGTAGATTTTTATAACATTCTTTTGCACTTTTTTACGGATTTCAGTGCTTTCAATTCTCGAACAAACCTTAATATTTATGTGGGGAAAAACAATGCAAATAAGAGTAACGTATAGGCAAAAATCAGTACTTTTTCGTATTGTTGTGCCAATTTTGCATTCACCAGTACTTGTTGAAACAAATTTTGTACTTTTGTGTGTGAGATCAGTTGTGCAAAAGGCTAAATCCAATTTTAAGCAAGCTGAGCGGCTTCTAAATGAGGGTTTACACTTGAGAATGGAGTTGGCTTCGATATGCTGTGTCGGAGCGAAGTTCTTAGTGAAGGGAGGCAAACATCCAACAAAGCCATTTGATACAAGAAGGAACTTTATATTATCGTATTGGGGGATCATGCAATGGATTTAACTGATGCAATTTCGATTTCATAGAAATGGGGAAAACTGTTTAAATATTTATTTAAATTTCATTTTCAGAAATCGTCTTCTGGTTGCACTTGCAATTGTATGAACATTTTAAATGGTTTAAACACTTATCTTTTAAAAGTTTAAATTTGCGTTTTGGAAAATTTATATTTTAAAAATTGTGTTACAATGCTCTGCATAATGTTCTTAAAAACTTTCTTATCACGATAGTAATAAGCAATCATTCAACATCATGTATTATCATGTAAAGTTATGTATTTTTACAAAATTGTGATTGTGCACTCTATTACTGTCATGTCATTCGAAATGCTCAATCAGTTTAAGTTCAGTTTTTACCAGAAGTTCTCGCACATGTATGAACTGCTGACAATATTTGTATTGGTGCAGAACGATTAAAATAATTCAAATTGTTGCATTTATGCTTAGTTGACTTTTGTATTTTTAATTAATTTGCAATTGTTAGTATTTACGTCATGGGTGGAAAAGTAAGAAAATGTGTATTTTTTTTGTTTTATTTGTAAGATGTCAATATTTCGATTGTCATGGTTAATCATCAGCAGGGAAATGTTATATTTAATAATAAGGTACAAGGGTATACATTTAGTGGTTTCAAAACGACTGGTCTGGCAAGGCTGTCAGCTGTTAATTACCTGCCATCTGAAGCGTTACTTATTTTGGTTTGCCATTACGAATATAGATCGCTTAACAACCGAAAAAACGTGTAAAAAGAGTTAAAATGAGTGATTTTGGCTTTATGGCATGAAAACTATCTCAAAAGGTTCCACTGCTGCAGCCAATCCAGAGACGGTCATTTAAATGACATAGTATTTTATAATGGCAAGGTGTAAGTATTATAATGAATTAAAAATTTCATCGAAATCATAGCTTTGTGTGTGTTTTATTAAAAGAAAAAACGAATAACGGATAACGAAAAATAAATTTCTAAATGTTGCAAGAAAAACCAAATGATTACAAAAATCGGGCATTTATAAGAAAAACAAATGCAAGTTAACATTAACAACCAATGGAAGTGCGAACGACGAAGACGAAGTTCAAATCAAAAAAAAAAAAAAAAAAAACGAATTAAAATCTAAACTGTCATTTCATAAATCTGACTAGAAAATTATTGACAAGCAGTAGGGCAGAAAATTGATTTTGCGGCCCATTAGCAGGCCAGGTCACTTAACTTTACTGACGTACAAATACAGACGCAGGAGAGAAATTATCAGGGAAAATATTCATGATAACAGGATGAGATGTTACATATAATGGGCATTCTGGCAGAAGAGAGGATGCATCTAAAGTTGAAGTTAGACGCATTTGTGTCCAGTATTTGAAAGAAATGATATTTGAATCAAATTTCAGTCAGATGAACTGGCAGAAATCATCATACAACCTTCTTTTGCGTTGATACAAAATTGTGCGGAATGCGGAAATTAGGCAATTTGTAAAGGAAGTACCAGACGGGGTATCATCTGCATGTCCATTTACATTTTATCAATCATTTCAATCTAATGCGATTGACAAAACTTCAAGTTACTCTAGTCTACGAATTGGGTTTTACAGGGCAAAAATTCAATTTCTAAAATCAGTCAGTTCATCAAATGCATAATGTGTGTCAAGTTTGACTGAACTCAATTGATCATTTGTAAAGGAAGTATTTGGGGGGTTCTTGTTACTTGATCAATTTTTCTCAAGTTTTATAAACAAGAAAGTTTTACAAATTATAGACCAAAGATTGAATCCCGGAAAATCGGCTAATCTACGTAAGAGATGTTAAAAGGAGCGTGGTTGCCGGTTCAAATTTTCTTAAGTATTACAAGGATGCATAACGTAACACAAGAAAGCAAATTTGTGTTGCTGTGTCTTCAAATTAGAAGTTACAGAGAAAAAGTAAAATTTCACAAAATCGTTAAATTTTTATGGAAAGTCTTAGGAGAGCATTACAATGCCGTCCATTTTTATTCTCAGGTCATACTAAAGAAAATTCTAACGTTTAATAAATTTGGCTTAATTTGTGCAACTGAATAAAAGTAGAAACTAAGAATATATGAATTAAATGAGCCATTTTTGAGGGAGATAACGAAAGGGCGTGGTTAATTGATCGATTTTTTTTTAAATTTTGCCTATGATGCTGGGCAACAACACAATGGACAAAAACTTAGGTTGCTACAGTCTATATATTAGGAGTTACAAGGAAAACATTTAATTTGTGAAAATCGTTCAATTTGTGTGAAAGGCACCAGAAGAGGTGGAACGGCCTACATGTCCGCCAACAATTTGATATAATACCAGGCTGCGCTAAGTTTTAACAGACGTTGTATTTCTTTTATCAAATTATAGTTGCATTCATTTCTTCGGGTGAAATTTAAATTTTTTAGTACTGGTTTGTACAATTTGGTTATTTTCATAGTGTTGTTAGTTATATAATGTCCGGTGAAACGTATCAGATGATGAGAAAAATGAGCTTAAACCGTCAAAGAATTTTTTGACGTCGTGTGAAAATTGAGCTTTATGCGAATGTTGATGTTAACCGTATCAAAATAAATATTTTCCATTCATGCTATATGAATGGACAAAAATTTACCCAGCACGTTTATTATCCTCATCCTCATTCAATTATTTTTGTAAAAGTACCAGGACGGCTTTGACTGTTTTTTTATGTGTAATCAAATCGATATTTTTTACCCGTTAAAAAATATCATTAAAAATTTCGTTCGCCAAAGCTGTTACAAGGATGTTTCTACCATAAAAAATGTACGTTTTTTCTTGTAATTCTTCGGAAAATTGTTGTTCAAATATTTGAAATTTATTTTTTGGCAGTAGAGGTAGGTGAGCAATGACTGAATGTAAATTTCTTTTGAATGGCGCCCAAAGCTCTATTATTAGATGGTTAAATAAATGCATAGATTAAATAAATGCGTAAATTGGAAAAGCTTCTATACCGACAAAACTTCTACGATCCTAACCGAATCTTATATACGAAAATACAACCTCCGGTCAATATATTGGCATATGAGTTTGTCATTATTAATATTGTGTGATAGATAATATCTACTATTGAACTTCTTACCAAATGTAGGCGTGGAAAAGTCCACTCGAAAGTG